>JABMBS010142150.1:0-13715 GCA_018491695.1 Lissonota sp. PSUC_FEM 10030012 | reverse complement strand
CCGGGGGCTCCAAGAAGGTATTTATGCGCTCGGATTCTCCCTTTCCTCGGTCTGCCTTTACCTTTTCTTCACTCAGAAGAGGTGTGCGCATTCGCGAGAACCGAGTTAACGCTCTCGTACATGCGAACAGCACGCGCATATATCCGCGCATCGAGAGCATATTCACGAATGCAAAAAAAAAAAGACAAGCTAGGACCGAATCGTCTTCTCTGCAATAAAACATCTGATCGCCAGAAACTAATAAACATTTTTTCCCTCGACCCAACCGAGTTCGAGTTCTAGAGAAAATTTTATAAAGGTGCAAATGTACGGATTATAATTGCAAACAAAATTCGCGAGAAGAAGCCTTTGTTACTTTACTCTAGCTCGTATTAGTTGGATTTAGTCTAATGATTGTAAGAATGGGTGTAATTGTATGTAATAGTTTCTGTTTTTAATTATTTTGATATTGTTTCCTTAATTTATGGATTAAAATACAGTCCTTCTATAGCGTCTCTTGCGACGTTCCAATGTACGGGATGGGAAAAGTGGTGTGATTCACTTTGAAGAACGGAACTTGAAAAGTCAGTTGTCCAGGTACTCGAATGATAGCCCTTATGTCTACTGCACGGGCGCACAAAGATTACGTTATTCTGCATATGTGCATGTAGGAATTCACACAAACGAAAGTACCGGTAGGTAGATACGTTTGGTCATTGCCCACACGCGAGATATACCTAAAGTTTGGTCGAAGCGTTCTCTCGACTTCTTAATGGCAAGAGTAACGGATAATCCTTGTTAGAAAAAAAGACGAAAAGATAACCGAAGGTACTGTATGACGCCGAATGCAATGTGTGTTTTCTGTGATGTTGGGCTGAGGGAGGAGGATAGCTGCATGGAAAAGGGACATAATCGGAGAGAAGGAGAGAACGATTGAAGCTTTGAAGAATAAATGAACGAGTCGGAGAAAGAGCGAGAGAGGGAAGTCATCGGGGTAAACGGAGCTTTGAGCTCGGGCAATGGGAGTCCTCTCTCTGTCTTTCTCTGGATTTCTGTGGCCGCAGTTGCAGCGTGAAGGTTTTACATTCCGCGAGGATTTATCGTAGGAAAGAACTTGTTCGCCGGTGTAGAAGCAGCGTCATGAAGGGGACCGTGATCTGACTACATCTCTTATGCGCGCCATATATCAGCTCGGTTACCGCTCGTTCTCTCGCCAGTGGAGTCTCTTCTCTCATTCTATCCTCGGTGAAGCCACAAGCCGCGTCGAGTAGGCGCGCGCGATCAGCCCTCCAACTCAAACTGCTATATTCCATAGCCTTCTTCATATATTCCGTACGAAGCTCACCGGGAGTATCACTCTGCGGAAATACCCCGCTAACTTGGTTCCCTCTGCCAAAGTGTACATGCACACGTGTGTATGTACGAAAAATGGATGGACGTGTACGTGAGTATGACTGCAGAGAAAAGTCCCTCCAACTAACAGCAGCACCGAGGCAGAAGGCAGCCTTCGTTCTCGGCTGATTTCCTCTTTTCTCGATCTTTCGCGCCCGTATTCATATTATCTCTTCTTCGCGGCTCGCCACGATCGAGATCACGAGATTTTCTTGGAATCCCCTTCAACGACAGAGACGACGAAGTATGAGCTCGGGTTGACCACGATGCGACACCTCATTCTCTGTATCTGCCTAGGTGAGTCTTTTATTTTTCAATTTTGCTTATCTACTTCGGGTCACTCGCAACAGTGAGGCCATATAGGCTGGATGTATAGCTAAGATGGTAATTCGAATGCGGAAATAACGTCCAAGAGTGGATGACTCCACGGCTCTGGGCAGAAGAATAACGGATTGACCGTGTGCAGAGTACAAACGGCATAACCCCCACCGCCGATCACCATCGTAATTTATCCCCGTGAAGCGATTTAACGGATGCATTATCCGGTAGTTACTCAGTCTCGTGGGAGCGACTCGTGTCTGGCACCTTTCTTCCTTGTGCCAAGACGTTCGCCATACATATATACCACTTTTCTCTCGTTCCGCTGCAGTTTGGTATATCTGTGTGTATGCGGCAGACCGATTCAGCATCGGCAAGGCCCACGGTAGCCCTCCTGAGTATTTCGCTTCACGAATGCGAAAGAGAGAGAGAGAGAGAGAGATGAGAGTGTGAGAGAAACCGGGAGAGAGAGGCCGTCGTCGTAAAGTCGAGCTTAATTACCAATTAGACGTCGCACGGTGGCACGCTTTCGGCCTGGCAAATCGATTAGTGCAGGCATAGGACACACTGCGCTCAGCAGCGGTAGCCAAGATACCATATATATAATATATTTGTATACGTACGATCTTATACATACATACCTTGGCAGTTTGCCCCTTCATTCTCTTTATTTTGATTTCTCTCTCTCTTTGTTCTGCGGCTTGAAGAAAATCGTCTCTTCGTTTGCCTATGCAGAATACTGCCGCCTCGGTTCAAGTCTATTCGTTTATGCAAATAGAGTTCAAATTAGCTAGGTCTACGTGCCCCTTTGTGAACCAATAGTTCTGAGAAGCATTAGTATCGAATCAGGGTGAAACCTCCGTGCTCATTCGTAAACATCCCTTGTATCAGCTGCAGCGGCATTTACATATTCTGGTTGGGAGTATCGTCAAGTCTGGACAACAAACTGAATGATCAACTAAAAATGCTGTCAAGTACCCTCTAATTAATTGATCCCTCGAATTGTTCCCACCAGAGTCCGTCGAATAAATATCTTAAAGCTCACAAAAGTGTCCTTAATTGACATCCCGTACGAAAAGCTGGAAGGTGAAATATTGGCGAAACTTTCTAGCCAAAAATCGCAGCGAAACCGTGTACCCAGTGCGGAGCCGTGAATGCTCACGCGAAACCCGCGGCTATAAAGAATTCTAAGCCTTCGAATAAACAGTCCGGTCCCACCTCTGTGCGGTCCAAACCGAACAAGAAAGTGGGATAGAGAGAAATGCGAAAAATCGTTCCCACTTGGTGTGCTGCGGCCCTCGGCGGCGATGTTTGGGGCATCGTAACACGGTTGAATCCCCAGCTGCGAGATTCTTTGGGGTATTAATTTATGCGGTGCAACATTGTATTAACGTATGCTGGGTCTTTGCAAAGGTATTTGCAAAGGTCGAGGAATCAGTGGGGTGAAAAAAACCGGCTTCGGTGAGAAAATGAAGGAATTCTACTGAAGGAAGAAAATTAATTATCTCAAAATCATGTGTGCCTTCTTGATATGCCAACAAACTTTTTTCATCGTCAAGGAACATGATTCTTTCGCGGTGTTTGTATATTTTGGCACTGTGATAAACACGCTTTTGGTGGAACGAGAGTCCATGAGAGCGGAAAGAAGAGAGTGAGACGAGATCAAATATACAAACATGACAGAGAGAATGGATAGAGAAGAGAAAGGATTGAGCGCGTGGTGTACGCGCGAATGCGTACCCGGAACCCGACTCAATTTGTCAACGGGGACCCTTGGTTTTGTTCGATGAACCGGATTCCATTTCGATGTACCAACTCGCTCAGAAGAAGCAGGGCAGTCCGGAGGGCTGGAGAAAAGAGAAAGATGGAGAGAGGCAGAGGAGATATATCCAGCTCGCGTTCACTCGGGCAGAGCTTACCCGCGACACCGACAAAACCAAGAGAGCTCGCGCCGCCGCTCGATTATCGGGCCTCTCGCGCTCTCACAGCGGCGGTTGTCCCACTCCTCAGCAGGAGCGGCACGCATAAGATATATAGTATAGTTGTATCCCTTATTGCACTATCTCACTCTGACTGGAGGCTCCCCTCAATCGTTACCACCACATGGAAGTTATCACTGGGGGATCGTGTTTTTCCTGCATCATTGATGATGGATTCGCCTCGTCTTTGTTCTACAAACCGCTACTTGAATACGCATTTCATGAAGTATACGTCAAGAAAGTGCCCTCGCAATTTCGAGGAATAGAAGAAAGTGCAGGTGTGGTCAATAAAACTAAACGGAAGCCTTTGCGTGATCCTTGAAACGAGGATGCGTCGTTTTCGTTCGTTGACTCTTTCTCACCATGAAAAAGAGAGGGTGATGGTGATGATGGTGTGGGACCAAGGGATGCGAGAGAAGAAGAGAGGACGATTAAACAACGAAACGAGCCACGAACGCTTCTCTTTTGGCTCGAGGCGGCAAAGAGACGCCGCGCATGCGGTCAATATGAGTAACCCGGCTCTCCAAAGCATCGGGGGATGAGCCCTCTCGGTAAAATGATTAAATAAATTAGTTACTCGACAAAGAAGAGCATCTGGTGCTGCGGCTAAAGCTCTGTGGGACTGCACAGAGATTTGGTGGCAAGCAAAAATCAGCAGGATGGAACGCGATGAAGAAGAACGAGCATGGGTATATGTATGTATATGGGTGAGCATCGGTATCGTAACAGTGGCGGTGGCTAACGGCGGCCTCTGGCACTGCGCGCGAGATGACTGGATGGGATCCATACGAGGCCAATCCCCGTTGAATTCCTCCTAATTATGCACGCTTTACCATCACGACTATACCCTGGCGAAGAGACGCCGTTGGAGAAGGAAAGAAGAGAGAGAGAGAGATAGTAAGGGAGGGAGGGAGGTAGAGTAAGAAAGAAGAGGCAGAAGGAGCCAAGGCGATACACATTCTTCCAATCATCGCGCCTCGACCCATGCACACTCTGGAAGAATCCCCGTTCCTTCTCTCTGAATCTTCCACCAGAGTATTCTCATCCTGAATATCTACCTCTTTCTCTCCATTCCTCTTCTTTCATCCTTCCTCACTCTCAATCTCATTCTCTCTCTTCCCCACTCTCACACAGTCATACTCTCGCGCGCCGCGCGTTTTACTTACAAATTCAATAAGCATATATCATATTTAATGCACGCCCTGAGCCGGGAATGTTTCGACCTCAGCGAGGCGACAGGACTACCCGGTCTCGTGTCCTTCTTTTATCTCTCTTTATATAGTAGTATATACACCTCAATGACCTTATCTTCCATTAATTCTATCCTCACTGAAGTTCATGATACTGCTTCTGGTTGGCCCAGCATCGCGATATTCTGCCCTTTTTACTTTGTTCTTTTGATCCCTGGATTCAGTGGACTTCATGATAAATTCTGTCATGTGAGTTCGTAGCTCAATCCAGTATCGAAACCTCGTGGCGTGGGAGCGGGATTATTTATTGAATTCCGAATGATCTTCGACGAAGCGTTGGCATGTCAATCATTTATCGAGCGTGGGATTGTTGTCGGACATATACATACCGTAAGTCAAGAGGACGCAAAGCATAACCGCGTGCCCATGAGTAGAGGACACGAGAGGGTCCGGAGATAAATTCTACAGTCGATTCGGTACCACCACGGGGCGCCGGAAAATCAATTTGACGTACGTACAAGTATGTATGGGACAACGACGACGACGACGAGGCGCAAACAAGGCGGCAAATCGAGGTACACGTCACATGTTCGGTATAACTGTTTCTCTCAGCTCTTTCTCTGTTGCTCTCTGACAATGAGGAGAGCGAGAGAGTCCCAATGAGAGATTGAATGGCCCATTAATAGACCTCACACGTTGTCCCGTTGCGTCGAACAATGAGAACGATGACAACCCCCGCAGTCATCTGCCAAGAGCAACCCTTATTCTGCGAATGATATATGCAAGATACCTTTGGGCGTACCTACGGAGATTCTATTCAATTGAATACTGAGAACAGTTTTGAATAATTCTTTAAAGAACCGTTCTTCAACCTTTTGGACCGATGTAAAAATCATAAGATTCGGTGCTGGATCTATTTTGCGAATGTGGGTCACGTAGATCACTCAATTGAACTGTGCCCATAATAATTACTTTGTGCTAGACGATGACGGCCCTTCTGATTTACAAGGGTGAAGCATATTGCCAACAGGCACTTTTGATGATAAAGTGTGATATCGGGTATAATCGACAATGATGGTATCTTATGCCTCCTCTTTCATCCTACGTGTAAATCGGATTAATTAATTCGGACGTGCTTCATTGCCTTGATAGCTTTGATCCGACAATGATGCATGCATGTGTATAAGAATGAGTCCGCATCAGAAGAGCTGATAATTCTTTTAAATTCTTTGGGGGTGGTCGTGCAAGATCGAGCGGTCATTTTGTCGAATTCGTCGGTTCGAGCAAAACGCTGTCTCCTCCCGCTCGTTCCGTTTATTGATACAAATCGTCGGGATATCTGAAGATGCGACCCGTGAACGAGCGAACGATCAGCCTTGATATTCTCCGATTCTCGGGGATGTGTGCACAATGTTACTTTTTAATCCTTCTCTTTCTCAAAGATTCCGGTTAGTCGCGAAATCGACGAATGTCAGGGAGTTAAGTGGGTCCGTAAATAACATCATACGGCGCGCCGCGCTGGTCCACCGTTACGAGTGTTAATATTATTTATATCGATAATTAAAGGCGACCAAGGGCGCGAGCGTGGATCGTAGTACGGGGGCACGCGCTTTCCCGGTCGTTCCGAGGCCTCCGGCGACCATAAAATATTCTCACTGACTTTTTGATTGAGATTCGGTGAGTCCGGACCAGCGGCTACTTCGAGGGTTCTCGCGCGCTCTCTCTTATGGCTTTTGGTCCGGACTCTGCGTGTGCTCCCTCGAATCCCTCCGGATCACTAACCCGCGTCTCTGCCTTCTATCTCTTTTTCTCACTTCCTCGCGTCGTTTCGGGACTTTACATAATGCCGATATATCCTAAGCCAAACTGCGATCCTACGCGTATATAAATGAAATCACGCGATTTCGTCGTAAAACCTCAAAGTCCCTTTTCCGCCACGCGGATAACCTCCTCGAGGATTGAACAAAAAAAAAGTTAATTATCCAGTCATAGTTTCAAAAACAAGATTAAAAAGTCTCCCACGGAATTCTAGGATCTATCGATTGATCAATCCATCGAACGGAACGACAAGAGCAAAAAAAAGCAACAAGACAGTCCCGAATCTTTCGTCACACTTCTGGCTGGAGACTGAAAAACAATTTATTAAAAAAATAATAATGATAGCGCTGTGATAGTATGCGTTACGAAGAATCTACGTTATAGCGTTGCGAATCGCGCGGTTCCGTTCATTTTTTTTTCTTCCTCTCTTTAATCTCATCCTACGAACGCACGTGCGGTATACAGTCGCGAGTATTTAGCAATATATAATTTCAATCGTGCGGTCCCTAGCAATTTTCGTGCCTGAATGTTTTATACCACCGGAAGATATGTGTATATATTTATATTTATACGTGTGTGTGTATGTGTATATAGGAGAGAAAATATTACCGCGGTTTGTACCATACGTACGCTATGTGTTATATGCGTTACATTCGTTTCTCGAAGGGGTTATATGCACGCATACAAGCTCTCGAGGGGTAGAGATGAGAAGCTAGAGGCTTCGGTGGAGAGGCTTTAACGTATATAACAGCCGCGAAGAGTAACCGAGGGAAGAGATGAAAAAAAGAACGAGATAGCCGCCAAAACGAAGTGAAGACCGCGAGGCCAGTGCGAGAAGAGAGAGAGAGAGAGATGCGAGCAAAGGCGAATGAGCGACGCTGCTTTCAATAAAGGCAAGAACACGAACCTCTCTCGGGTCTCGCGAAACCGCAAGTCACGTTGGTTCATTACCGCGCCGCCCCACGTGAGAGTGAGATGAGACTCGGAAACTAGCCTAAGCTCTTCTCTTCTCTGCCGCGCGTGTGCTCATCTGATGGACCCTCGCGCAGAAGCCAGAACGGCCAAACAGCAATGACGGCAGCCTCCGCCAACATCAAACTTTCTCAAGGTTTCTCCATGGCTTTCAGAGGTTCGGGGTGTGTTGAATATACTCAACACGTACGTGCTTATTTACATGTATACGCTGTTCTGCCCTGCTGATTATATTGCGATACTCTAGCCCCGTGTAGTGCATCGGAGTACCGAAGTACTACGTGCAACAAAGCCGAGGAATGGAATGCACATGGCTCCAACGTAAAATACTCCAGTCGTGTGTCGATTAACCCCTGGGAAATGGCTTTTGTTCCAGTCCTCTTGAGCCCTAAATGTCTTGTTCGACGAAGCACACGGCGGATCTATCCAATGAATCGATGGTTCGCGATTATCGCAATTCCCCTTGTCCGTGCGTTTATTAATGGAACATAGAGAGGCTCGAGCGTACGTGTTGCCGCTTTAATTCAAAGATGTTTTTCTCGCGGCTTGTGCATCGATGAAAATCGTAACCAGCCTTTTGCCGATCATCATTTCGTGTTGCTTCGGTACTGCACGAGAGGCTCGTACGGCCGATACATGCTAGGGGATATGTTCAATCAACGGGGCCGTGGGGTGCGCTTAGTGCGCTAGGATATATTCTTTGGAGCGATGTCCCTCGTTGCCTTCCATCTTCTCGCCCGCTTCTAGAAGCGGAGGTTAAACCCAGGATGAAAGAGGCTTAAAGAACTTTGGATTGGTATAGATATGTTGGATGTTACATTACATCGGGGTGCTTATATATATCCCTGAAGATTTCCATGTGCCTCGGTGTACCGAGTTTAAAGAACCTCACCGCGATCATCCTATGTTACCAATGAGTTAGAATCTCGCGCGTACTCTGCCTCCCTCTGTTTTACTCACCCGTACCATCAACATCAGAAACAGCCTGAACGCTTAATTGGAATTTAGTGATTGCAAGTAGCCATCACCGGGAGGACTACCCATGAAGGAGGGTACATCTGTGGGAGAGGGAGGCAGAAATAGAGAGAAAGTTGATAGCCCATTGCTTTGCTGATACTCGCTGGCAAATTGCATTATCTACGTATCATAGTTCTACCCTGGCATCATATACATGCCGGGTATTACCATCATCAGTGAGAAGCAACGGCAGAGGAAAACAGTATCTTGGCCTAGGTGCGGATAAACCTAGGGCAATTTTTACACCTGAGCAGCTATATTCTCCGCGCGGACGGCGTTCGTATACACCACTTTATGGAAAATGTTAGTTCTTATACAACGCGTAACAGTTTAACGAAATATATTAGTTTGCTCGGGGGAGACAAAAACTATCAAGACTTTTAAAGCCAGCAACATGACTGTGATTATGATTGCCGTTCCGTCATGACGAATAAATTAGCTGAAAAAAAACACAAAGATAGTTTTACGTTTACTTTAGTACCATCTTTTTCATCGCCTCTCTTCTGCCTTTCCCATGAAATGAATACACATTTTCTCTGTCTTCCGGTTGAAAATTCCGATCCGGCAAAATCAGGCAGGCAGCTCGGCGCGAGTACACGCGATGGACAAAGAATGATGAATGCGAATAAAAAGAGAAATGGACGGAAAAAAAAAGATTGTCGAAGCAGCGAACTCGCAAGTACGATGAAAAAGAGGTCCTGTATGGGAGCATGTGTGTGTGTGTGTGTGTGTGTAGAGGCATATGAAGAACACGAATACTTATGTACGTGCGTTAAGTTTTACTATATAATAGTAGCGTATGCGAGGGGTATACGGCCAGGAGTGGGAAAAAACGGTAGACGAGGATATCCACACTGACTCCCTGGGACCACGTGCGAAATTGCATTCTGGCCTCTAAACCCCTTCTCCCCTCTCATGCTACTCTCTTTCCCTCTCATTTTGCGCTCCTCTCGGGGAGAAAACGTCGTCGAGAAAGAAGCATCGAACGAGTTGCTGCTCCATCGCGAATATGCCTGCTCTTGGACGGTCTCGACGCTGCTATAAGTGCAGTAGCCAAAGAATACGTATATATACAGAGATGAAGAGGGAAGGAGAACGCCTAAGACAGAGAAAAATACTCGTCGCAAAGTCATAAGAGATAGCAGTGAAAGAGAGAAAGAGACGGAGTGGTGAACGAAAAACTAGAGCTGACATGTTAACGGCCAACAAGAAGTCGACTTTATTGGCCGTAAACGCGGCAATCTCTTATCCTAGTCTGGTCTGCTGTGGGCCTTCTCCTCGCTTAGAGTCTTACGATCCTTCAACTATACAGCATACGAACAGCATATATACATATTGCCAAGGGGTGTCCATCCTTTTACCCGCACCTATAACGCCGCGCGAGAGTTCTCGCTGTGCGATAAACCCTTATACGATGGCGCAGATGAGAGAACCCTCTTCTTATGCAAAAGAAGAAGAAAAAAAGGACGTAGAAGCTCGTACGTTAGTTTCAATAGGATTATACAGAAGTATCCTGGCAATAAACCGCTAAGGGTGAATTCACGGAAATTCAAAGCCACCGTCGCGCATCGATCGATACATCCGCTAATATAAATTATGGGTAATTGCGAATATCGCGATATGCAGGAAAGTTATACGAACAACGATGATACGAGAAACGCGTGTCCGAAGAACGTGCAGGGAAAATAAGAAGTCTGTCATTCCCGTGCTCTTTTTTTTCTTCGCCAAGTTATATCCTCAAGCACAAAATCTTTGTATGCTTATGTGTGTGTGTGTGTGATCCTGCAAAACTGCTTTCGCTTTTTAGCCCCGCGACAAATCTATGTATCTTTCAATTCTCGTTTGGAATATGAGGCGTCTCATGCATACCACGTATATCAATATCGATGTACCAACGATGCCTTCATCCCAGAGGGGCATATCGGCCATTCACGATGCATAAATTATAAGCCACTCTGAGTTTGGAGCGTGCGATTTGTAAGATGCGTTACGTATATGGCCGATAGGATGATTCGCTTTTATACGAGAGATTGTGTATCTTGTAACCGATCGAGAATGTACAAGCCGAGAGAATCTTTTCTCGCTTTTCTTTTCGATCTTTTGCGAGATTCTCTTTTTTTTTCTTGGCTCAAGTACCTCGCCATCGGTAATGTATATGATATTTTATCGACGAGGACTATTTCTATATGGAGGAGGGTGAGTTACGCGAATGGATGAGCGAGTCATCGATGAACGACCGATGACTCGAAACGTACATATCATATTATGGTATTACACTTGTTGCCGTGTACCAATAAATGCATACATATGATTGGCGAACAAGGACGCAGGAGCACAGACTCGAAGCCAACACGGAATGGGCTGTCCTCAGAAGAAAACTTCGTACACACTCCATCTCCCTCCTGTAATTCTCTTTATTTTGTCCGCATTATCACAAGCTTGTTTCTCTCTGAGGGGAGTGTGAATCCGGTTATCGATAGCGTATGCCTCGAGATGGAGACTAGATACTCTCGCCGATATACCGATTGGTTAAAAGAGTCCCGAGTTAAAGGGTTGTGGGAGAAATCCTTCTGAACAGGATTTTATCAAGTTAATCGATGATTCGTCGATACTTAAATACATAAATAAAGGGAAAAAAAAGGTAACACTGGAAGTGGGATGCCCTAATATATCAGATAAATCGTAAAACCGTAGATCAATTGCAAAAACAAATTGCAAATGCAAATTTTACTGGGATATCTTTCTCCAAGTATAAAGAAATTAGGTTCTTCAACGCTTGATCGATGACTGGGATCCTTTGCGAATGTTTGATACTTTCGAGAAGGATCTTTTATCAAGAATTTCTTTTTTTCAAACAAAACATTTGGCTGTAGAGTGATCTTGATTCCCTGGTGTGTGTGTGTCACACGTGCTGTCTCCTTCTGTTTCTTCAGAATCCTTTGCTTCTGTCTCGGCTATTCGAAGGAGGACGCTCTTATCTCTCCCATTCTCTTTCTCTTTTGGCGCCGTTGAGCGCAGCACGTTGCGCGAGAAGACATGACGGATCGATGCATTAGTGCACTGATTAGACCTTTCGAGCCTCCATCCCGCGGCCTTTGCGCTCTGCTGGTTTTCTGCAAGGCTTCTCTCTCTCTCTTTTCTCTTGTTCGTCGTGTTTGCCTGGCGCTCTCGTCTCGTCGTGAATCGACCCGGCAAAAGAATTCGTGTGACTTCAGCGGCGCTTATATTCGATCATTTGTACCATCATATAATGTATGTATATGTATACAGCAGGAGAGAGAAAATGCATAAGAGAAGGAGAGACCAAAGGCTTTCACAGTCAGCCATATACGGCAACGACGACACGCCTCGTCGTCGTTACTATTCTTACTTTTTCATTTTATTCACTTCCCGGCATCTTACATTGCTACGTTGAGAGCCATTTTACTCTCGTATCGAAGAAACGAGAGGCTCGGATCGCCGGAGCTTCGAATAGGCGAGGCAGAGAAAAACTCCTTCACTCTTAACGACTTAATTAAGAAGCAAGCTAGAGACTATATATCGAGTCCGATAATAACGGATACTGATAAAACGCGTTATACGCTTCTACCTTTTAAAATTTCTCCTCACAAAGCTCCCACGCGATATTCTACTTCTCATTCGCTATACCTTTTCTTCATTATTACCTTTTTTTGATTACTCCTCATCGGGATCGATGATGACGCACACGAATTTCTCGTCAGTGCGCAAACGAGGAGAACGCGATTCACGCCATGCATTGAAAAGTCCACGGCGCGCCATGTCAAATTCAAAGAGTCTCTTGAAAGAGGCGAGGGCCAGGTTGCGATATGCGTGTCTCTCGCGGTATAACTTCACCGTACAATTTTCGAGGCAGATAAGAACGTCAGGCTTCCATACTTGTATGTATATATTTCGGTTCCTACAGCAATGAGCAGACACGAGAGGTATATCTCCTCGGGAAATAAAGAGATGAATAAAAAATGATGTCGGAAGGACGAAAGAGGTTTTTGCGTGCATGTGGGGATAATTCATCATCCGAGCGATATTAATGCACGACCTAACTTGAATGTACACATATATTTTCGGCGTAAGTACGGTGAATATCCACGAGACCGCCGAACATTTGCCACTGAGACTTTTCCACCGCACTTTTGATGAATCCCAGAGATAGAAAGGAGTTCTTAGGTATGTTTTCACCTCCGTAGGGTGCCGTAAAAGCGAGATGAGTTGGAATATTGCAAATCAACACTTATTATATTGATGACGAAATATATTTACGAGATACTTTTTCCTTGTCCATACCCAAAAGTGAAAGAAAGTTCTCTCTCTCCCTCCACAGACCGCTTGATTAAACACAAACCTATAAATAATCGTCTTTTTCACTGGCCGCGTTTGACTGCAGTGATACTGACGCATATGTGTCCGTGTGTTATTCGCGTTGCAGCGTTTGCAAACGCGGTCGACGCGCCCGGGACACGTCAATTAAATTAAACCGTGACGTTATAACGGGGGCGTGTTACGTGCTGAGAGCAAGGCTCCGTGTGCAAGAGAGATCTCTCGCGAGGCGGGAAAGTTGGCCGCGAAATTGAGTAGGCACATTTTTACTTGAAACTTTGCGCTGTGTGCGCCTTCGATTGCAGTGAATATCTCGCGAAACTCTTCCGCGATATCTCGGGCTTTCGCTGTCGTATTTTTTTTTTTTTTTAATGATGTGCGTGAAAAGGTGCAGATAATTAATTGCGATTTTACTGCAATTGGGGTTTCTTTTTTTATTCAATTAAAAATCGTTTTATAATCGGTAAAGTTTCTCGAAGCGTTGGTTCATTAATCAATAGATCGAGTTATAAGCATTAGTTATCAATTTGGCCTGTATGGTTTGGGCTTGATGTTTAAGGTAGTTCCTACGCGACAACCTCAACAAAAAGTTACACAGCGTGTGCATTAGACCGGTTCGAAAAAAGTGACTATTTTTTTATTTTCGAAGTAACACATTGAAAACTTCCGGGAAGATGAAAAAAGATGCCTATTAAAATTTCAGCTCTTAATAAAA
>JABMBS010141040.1:0-13796 GCA_018491695.1 Lissonota sp. PSUC_FEM 10030012 | reverse complement strand
TTCTCTTAAAATGATCCCAAAAAACCCTATTTTACGTAGAATGTACCGCTGATTATGAATCACGCGGAATTTTCATCCCCGCTTTTCTGTACTAAAAATTACGTAAATTGATGAGCTCAAAAAATTTCTGGATATACAATTCATTGAATATAATCAATTGAATACGACGTTAATTGTTGGTAGGCCCTTTGATACAATAATAATAATTTAATCTGGCTGTGAATTCACTTACAATCCGAATGAGATTCGTTATTGAATGGGCGCCATAGAACGTGCAGGTGTTAAAGTATGGAGATCGGATGATTTTCGATAAAATTCCTTTCACGAAGTACAGAGTGGAGAGCAATTATTCTCTCTCGTTCGACAGCTTCGTACGCTGTGTTGAAAATAAACTTTTCGGTCGAGCCACAAAGCACGCAAAACTATTTGCCCTTCTCGCGGCTGAGCTAGCCCATATTTAATTTCGAAAAGTACGAGGAAGAACGAAGTATTCTCCGTGGTGAAACGTCGAACAACCGCGTATCTATACTATATACAGAGCCGCTCTTACTGTGGCATTAACAACGAAGTAAATTAAAAACAAGCGGCAACGTTGCGCGGTCTCTTCTTTCTCTTGTTCGCTCAGTCGGATCTCGTAACTCTTCCGTGCGGTCCAATGAAGCGAATGAGCACTCTGAAAGCGTGAAATTGCATGAAAAGAGCCCAGTCTCATTCTATCTCGGGTCCTTGAAGTTTCGAATTCGGCGTGGGGCACTCTTTCGCTCATTCTTCGTCGTATTCTCTCAGCTCGGAACGGCCCACAGAATCGAGAGATTTTATTCTCGGGACTCCGGATTGCCCTTATTTGCGCGTGAAATTTGCATGGAAAACGAACAACTCGAAGCTCCGCGGACCGCATTGAAGAATGCGAAATGCGCATATACAATATATATATGTATATATTCATGCCGTCAAATCTGCGAATTTGTTTATTTGTCGGACGAAGCCGTACCAGAGATAAGAAGAAACTTCATTATTCCGGACTTTATATCAACAGGGGGTTCTTATGTGCATTGTCCTATAATTGAATTTTCCGTCACTGTGGCTCAATGCAAATTTCGCATCGTCTTCCGAAGAAAATGAAAAATCTATTATCAACAAACGAATGATTCAGCAGAATTTATATAAATGAAGGGCGATGAATCATAATTTCTTTTGGAAACACTGGTGTTGCGTGCCACAAGAATTTAATGAGCTATCAACTATCGTGAGAGGCAGCATCATCGAATTATCGGCAAAGGACGATGATGACAGGCTTCATCATCATCATCATCATCATCGTTTTCATTGGCGATACTCAATCTCTTGCTGATTTCCATCAGCAAACTGCACGCGTTATTTCCATGGGTCTGAATTTGATGGGGTTTCCAGCTGGTTCTGCGAGACAGCGTCGACTCTGGTGAATAAATTGGCTGTCAGCGAAGCGGGAGAACGAGAAAGATAGAGCGGTAAACAAGAAACCAGGATGAGGATTATGGTCAACGTGATTGCAACGAGCTACCAATCGCGACGCAGAGGCATGTGAGCATACAAGAAACTCGCTTGGGAAATGTACGAGAACGTTTGTAACCGTGTGTCCGCTGATATTCGATCCACCGTCATCTCTGTTTTACCCTGGATACTCGTTGGCTATTTTACGTATGAACCTGCGTCATGGAAATTTCCAATAGCGAGAGAGAACGAAAAGTTCAACGATCAAACTTGGAATATTTTCCATCATGCTGAGTACGTTATTACCGTAAACTTTGACAAAACGTGTTGTGCAATATTTTAATAGCATTTTTTTTTTTATAACAATCAGGACCGTAAGATTCCTAATAATTTCACAATGTTCCTAAAAATTTTGAAGCTTGCAGATTTTGTGTGACAAGTGTCGGAAAAATACTTTGGTTCTGCTGCGGCGAATTGATCCGAGAGAGGATTTTCCGCACGAGTCAGAGCTGCCCAAATTACCGCTGTATTTCTCACGTGAGCTGAAAACGACTTGCGAACCCGTTTACCATACAACGACGTGGGCGAAAGTAAGCAAGCTCTCTCTCTATCTCTCTCCTTTCTTGCGTTCCCTCTTCCCGAAGAAAACGGCAAAAGCTCTGATCGTCCCATGCGATATAGCTTCTTCCCTCGATAAGGCCACTCTGCATCCTTAATGTTATCCGCGCGTCTCTTCGGCTGGCAAAGAGGGTGCAAAGCTCATTCGCACCTCTCTCTTTCTCTCTCTCTCTTTCTATATATATATATTCATATCTTCTTCTCTCTTGACTCGTTTGGTGGCCAAAGTGTCGCGCCTGAGACAGCCGACCTTCAGCTTCTTCACTCTCTCTTTATCTTTTGCAAGAGAAAGAGAGAGAGAGAAGGAACGAGGATCCAAACGTTCGGAGCACCCAAGATTGTTGGTGGATGGTCTGTAGAGAAAAGCGAGAGCTTTCGTCGAGCTCCATCGTCTCTCGACTCACCGAAACGAGCTGGAACGCGAGAACGAGAGATTCGGGATATAGCCTCAAGGGTGTTGGCAAGAATTTAGTCTCCTTCTCAGTCACCTTTGTCCTTTTCCCTTTTGCCCCTCTCTCTCTCTCTATCTAGTTTCAGTCACTATATCTCGCCCGGTTCGTTCTCCTCTTTATTCGAAAGACCATTTTCAGTCCGAGAGTCCACCGATGTGGGCGTTTCTTGCGGTCGTCGACGTCTGAGACAATACCCCGTTTCCCGCAGAGTCATCCTCCTCGTTCTCGTTCTCACCAGGGTCTTAACGTTAGTGCGATTTCTGCTTTCGACGTGCCAGCCTCACTACTTGGTGTTACGAGCACAGTCACATGCAATACTGCAATTGTTTTGTCACGAATACTCGTTTGTCAACGTTAACCAAAAGGTTCAACACTCCTCAAACAATCGAGCTCTTAACGGCGATGGGAAAACATAGAAATATATTTTTGAAAAAAGGGGAAACGGTTTTTGTAACAGAGAATAACTCAATTCAAATTTTAAAAAGTTACTGGGTTAAGACACTATTTTGTTCTATTATCCTTCATACCGATATCGATATTGATGAAATATAAATTTAAGAAAAAAAAGAAGTCGTCAATTTCATCCTACTTTTGTCATAGATGTCCCTTCAAGTTTATTGAATGTAATAATTCAGTCCCGGTCACGGTACATCGGACCATGTTGATTACAATTACCAGAGATGAAACTCAATAAACACGATCTCAAGGATTCACCCAAGTTCAGTGAGGCCTTCTTCGCTCGCTGTTTCTCGGTCAAGGATGATTTCCATATTCGGGGCCTCCGTGAATTATATGTCGAGCGTCTTTCTCGGCATGTTCCCTCGGGTATTACGCCCGTTTGTGCACAACGCGGAGAAATATAGAGAGAATAGTAACGACGAATGGAGAAGTCCAGGCGTGAATGTTGGTTAGCTGGGATACGAAAAGCAACCCCAACAAAAGCGCGCCGTACTCTCTGATTCCTCTCGTTGCCCGGGTGCCCGTTGCGACTGCCGCTTCTGGGTTGAACCGTTTGCTATGTAGCGCCCGGGCAATGGCGCAAAGCTAATACCCGACCTAGCTCCGGCTCTCATTTAGTTTTAACGAGGAGACAAAGGTGTGCCACGGACCTCACAAAGCAAGAGGATCGCGTCTCTATCTGCTCACTGTCGTCTATCTTCTCATCCGCTTTCTCCCTTCTCTCCTCCTCTTCCTCATCGTATCTCTCTTTCTCTCGGGTATACTCGACCCGGGGCGCTGTATCGTTTTTCATGAAAAGTAAGCTTCAAGCTTCGATGACAATGTCAGGACATGCAGCTTTGACTCGGGGCAAAGTGTATCCGGGCAGAGAGGATGATAACATCCGCCTTGTCGTAGGAAAAACAACAACAGTTTGCATCATCGCCGTTGAAGATTATTGTGGAATCGTAAAAGAAAAAAAAACAAGTACATAATGGCATTGAACGTAGCTGCATCGGTCTAGAGTTACCCAATATATTTGCTTTCATGGTTACGAGCTGGATTTATTTTTTCCCGATGCCGATGTTTGCATTGTATACTATAAAACAGGAATTACGGTTTAAAAAAATAGAAGGAAAATCTTGAAGACACGATTTGTATGCATCGCAATGCCGATTTCCAGAATGCCCTTGAGGAGACAATAGGCCGAAGAAAAAAAACCGTTCCATGGAAAATGATGAAATAAGTTCTTGCGAAACGTTGCGATTGTATTGGATAATCCCTTTGGCGTGTGTTTCTCGCTGCGTCAGCCTAATCCACGAGTCCACATCTGCCTTCGTCGATCCTGAAGGACGAAACGGGGAAAACTCACGACAGTCCTTGGCAGATTTTTTGACGTTTATATATACGAACATCAAGCTACGTGTGTTATTCCGTCGACGAGAATCGAACGAAGTTATCGATCCGATAGGATAAAGCGATTCCCCAGCCCTCTCGCTCGGAGCTTTCGCCTCTTTCGCTCGGTTTTGTATTTTTTTTTTTTTTTTACTGTTCCCGTACGGTTCCTATTCGTACTCTCGCAATCCGTTCGTTCTTTGGCCTATTATCCGTGGAAAGCCGGTCGAACATCCGATTAGGAAAAGCGAACATACGTTATTTCGTTGGCTCTGCGGAGAGTCCACCCTACCTCGCTCCAAAACCCCGCCATATTCCGCAGAAAAAAAGAAGCCTTCTCGTATGTGAGAGCAGCTCTGATTCGAAATGACATTTATCGTTATACTGTATATAGAAAAAAAAAATATATATATATTCAATCAGACACGGGATCGATACTCACTCATTCTTCTTTCACTCTTCTCGGTTTCTCGATACTCGCGGTATCGTTACTGCTCATACATTATTGAATTTCACAAATTTGTTTTTTCACAATGCTCGTGATGTCTTGCGATTTTTAAAGGAAGGGAATGAATAAGATAAATAAAATGATTTACTGTATCTTTAAGGTCATTTTTACTGATCAAGAAAATAACCCAACGACTTGAACAATAATATTCAACGGGGTCCTTTTACGAGTCGTGCGAGCATTCCAAAAAGCGTTGTGGCCAGTCTTTAAAGGGTTCTCACTTTCACTGAAGGATATCAAGATATTTCCGGCATGCGCCACATCGCCATGCGCGCGCCACGGAATTTCCTTATAGCGTATGAATTTTCGTTGTATATTCCGGTCTACGGGCCAAGCTTGCACGGTTCGCTCACAATTAATTGCTCTAGTTTATAATCGCTCGTTCCGCGCGCGAGAAAAGGGCTGGAACTCCCATTGTGATCGTTCGGGCGCCAAGTCGCTGCACGGATAACGGAGATGGGCTGATGTGTCTCTCGCGTCGAGCGAGTGAAAACGACTCGAAGCGGGAAACTATACCAAGAGAGGGGTAAGACGAAAACTGCGAGTTAACTGGGTGTTTCGTTGAGAGAGGGTTCTCGCGAATAACGCGCCAGCCACGATGAAGATGGTGAGATTCAATGAACAAGCGGGGAATGATAACAGAGGGGAGAATTCGTTGAAAACGCGAGGTCTTGAGAAAGGAAGCGAAAATGGATATGCCAGAAACCAAGGGCGCGCGGTATTCACAGGCAAAACTGTGGAAAATTGTTGGATAACTCAAAGAGCGAGCAGGAAGAGAAAAGCTCAGCGTTGAGCAACTTTTCGAGAGTAAGTATTAATTCATCGTAACGATGTCAATTGCCAAAGGTTTTTACAGAACATTCTAGTAAAGATTCTTTCTGTTTGTTTGAATTGAATATCGCAGTCTTCGATCAGCGAAACGCTGCTTTTTTTACTGCAACTGTACAGAGGAAATTATAGAATTACTATAAAAACTGTATCATACATTTTTGATGGACCTACAAGTCAAAGTATTCGTGACTCATCAGCAATTCCGAGAAGATTTTGGGCTTTAGAATCAGGAATAGAGATTCATACGGCAACGCTTATATTTCATTGTGAAACAACTAAGTAATATATATAATATAGAGTTAAGCGTATAAGTACAAAAGTATTGCAAAGGAGAGTTTGCCGGATCAACGTTGGCCCGACGATAATCTTAAACGTCGAACCGGCTTTGCAACAAACTCTTCGGGTAGCCGAGAGCTTGCACTTAAGCTCCGGGAAATCCAGTGAATAATTCCATTCTCGTTGAGAATTCGTTTTCTTTTTTTTTTTTTATCTACCTCTGACGGCAGACACGAGAGAAAAGGATATAGACAGTCCACCATTAAACATTTAGGGCGGAGCACTGGCTATAAAAATCCCATCGTGAAAGAGGAACCTAGAGAGCGCCGCTTGGATTCTCAAAAAGGGATGAAAAACTACACACATGTAAATCCGGGTATTACAGCTGCTCGCATGTATATGTGTCACGCTTGGGTGTTCTTTCAAAGTGGAATGAGAAAAGCGACGCGTGAGGTAGTCAACGAAAACGGTTGAACGAATGAAATTTTCGAAAATACGTTTATCCTCGTGCGGAATTAAATCTTCTCTGACTCTCGAAAGCGCGTGCTTTTCGAGGAATGTTTTTTCACGCTCGTCGTGTAACGAACGATATAAAGCTTGCCTTGAGCTTCGAGCACGGAAATTCCATTGTCGAACAAATTCTCTTGTCCGCTCGTTGGACCCGCCATTATTGGCAATCCTAATTAACGAATCAATTGTTATTCGAGGGAATGCAATAACGTAGCTCGTGAAATACACGTCAAAATGAAAGGAAATGACGAGAACTTTGTTCCCCACCATAAACGTGATCTTTGTAAATCAAAGCGTCATATCTACCGTGATGGTGCAATTTTTTCGGGGATCGTTGTAACGCTATTTGGCTTTTTCAAAAAATTTTCCAATCTGAATTTTTTTTATTATTATAAGAAATAGACCCAACTGACGGTAATCGGCGAGTGGCGAAAATTCGGCACATTCACTTTAATATTCCAACGAGAAAAACTCGTTTACGAGAATTTGCTTCATTCTTTCCATTCCATTCTCCTTTCTTTGCAGCCATAAAATTTTAATAAACGTCCAACGGATATGAAACCGAGCAATATCCGTCACTCGTATTACATAACAGGCTGTATACTAATCCGTTGTGCATTGTTCTTTTTCGTAGCATCATGGTTATAATGTCCCAGCGTACATTCAACGTTTAACGATCTTTACCCTCGTCTGGCATATCTTCGCGGATTTCTGTATTCCTCGAGTCCACAGTGCAATGTCGTTTGGCATACATTACGCGCCTTTGTGCACATACACAGACACTTATTTGAAAACGCCGTGCGCACACAGTTCAAGGGTTATAATGCGCATACGTAAGTTTCGTGTATACATGTATAATAATGCGACGAGAAAAGTAGAGGATTCGAGACTCGGAGTAAGGAATCTCATGCGAGAGAATCGCATTCAACGAGTCGACACTTTAGAGTGCGCCAAAAAGTTGTGCAATCCTTTTATTTATATATCTCGTTCGAGAAATAAATTTCTTACGGGCTAAAAAATATTATCAGAAGCGGCGAAATCAAAGTTACAAGAATAAGGCATCTAATAATGCACTTGAAAGAATTACGGGTACATCGTTGAAATAATGAATTGAATGTAATTTTTTGTTGAAATAAATAATTTTCATTAATAGAGAGACCTCTGGATATTATTTTTCTTATTATAAATATCCCTGGATACTTATTGTAGCTGTAGAAAATTAATACCCAAGGGAGAGTGAAAAATTGGGTTTTTGAGCGTCACCCTAATATACAGTCATATACTTTGTTCACTGGATTTTGTCACCCTCTGGCAAGATTTTTCTAGCCTTCAGCCAAATTGTCTTCTCGAGAACGTGCGTCGACTCGCCATACGCGAGAGTTTCGAGTGAGATTTTTTCATGTGAAACGTTTCTCTCGTTTATTCACCGGTAAAGAAGCAAAAAAAAAACAAAATTCCGTCATTCTAACACCACGAACGAGATCTCATTGTGAAATAATTACCCTGCACGAAGAAAAATGTGGAGTAGCGAGTTTTCTTTCACTTTCAGCGTTCGAAAGGAACAGTTATTATCGATTTTGGGTATATTTAAGGAATTGAAACCTGTCCATCGAGTCTTGGGTCGACTCTTTATTATGCAATAATATTGAACTATGTTGGGAGAGGATTCTCGTCGCTCTGCTACGTAATAATATTGAACTATGTCGGGGGAGAGTGCAGCGTGTTAGGGGGAAAGCTTAGTGCAGGTAGCGGGCGATTACGCGCTGGAAAGATGGCGTGTATGGGGCTGCGCAGTTGGTTGGTCCGCGATAACCCGGAACCCAGTCCATTAGCCTGACAGATGTAACATCGTGAACAGGGGAGAGAGATTCGTGAGGGTACATTGGTTTGCAAATTACGACACGCTTTCGCTACCTGTTAGGATTCAGCTGGACGACAGAGAACCAAACGCGCTCTGGTGTGATGCTGAAAAGGGGAGTCAGAGGCAGAGAGAGAGGGGGGGGGAGGGATTTGCCATACAAATGTGATGGATAGATTTATCGTTTGGCTGTGATAACTCGGATGGGCAATTTGGTTCTTGTACGTTAATTACAACGCGTTGGATGAGGTTGCGAAGTTATTTATAGTCCGCAAAAGTCGAAAAATCAACGAGGAAGGATATAACTCAATAATTTCATTATTTTACAACCTAATTCTGTAATTTTCATGATTTCACATAAATCGTATCGTACTAAAAGCATCCTTTTTCCATTATAGAATATCCTAGTTACCAGAGAATCGATTGGCGATGCAGTGAGTGAATTTTTTTCTATCTTCGCCGTCGGTATTGTACGACGTGGAAAACAAGTCCTGGACCACCGGTTGTTCGTCGACCAGGCGTATGTTAACCAGAGTCCGGGTGCAAAGGGAAAAAGCGCGTGGGAGCGATAAAAAAGAAAAGCGCTCGTGTACCACTAAAACGTTGACAAAGGGAAAGAAAGTGAGGGTGATGGGAACGAGGAATGAACGTACGACTCGACGAGCGTGTGGCTCGTAGCTACGCTAATTCGCAGCAGAGTGGACTTTATGAAGAAAAAACTGGCGCTGTTGGAGTGAATTACACTTTATAGGCGTTTGTGCATTCGCTTCTGTGAAGAGAACGGTGAAAAGTCGTCCTTAGGGAGAGTCGCATTTTTGTGACTCACCCTACACCGTATTGTGGCATTTACAAACAGCACCAAAAAAAAGTTCTTTAATACTTTACTTTGTACATTCGTAGTCTTGCGGGGCCATTTTTCATTTTTGTAATTGAAAAGAAATACATTTTTCGTTACTGTGGTCTAACACGATTATTTTTTATTAATACTCTTGAGCGCATTTGCAACTGGGCTGGTTATTGCGCTATCGGAAACACATAAATTATATTTATGGTGAATCTGGATTGGTATATTGCTCGATAAACACGAATTTCTTGGTTTTTGGTGAAGTTAGAAAATGTCAAAAAATTGACGATGAGATTTTTGATGAGTTTCCGATGATATTTTGTTTTTTTGATTGCTTGACTCCATGCAGCTTAGGAGTAGAGGAGGAGACATGAAGAACAAAACGAGTTGATTTTCCGTACTGCGACCAAATAACCGCCGACCCAGAATCGCAATGTGATGACCCTTCTTTCTTCGAAGTACCATTGTTTTAGGCGCATGATTTACGTGAACGATTTCAATTTGGCGGCTGAACAGAGACGGCGGAAGAATCGAACTTAAAGCCCAGTTGAGCTGATTCCACTGTGTTTCCTGATGCTGCAACTCGAGAAAGCTGCGTAGTCAAATACGAAAAGCTGCTCCTAGCATCGTGGGCTACGGGTCATGCAAATAGTAGCACTGTTATATGTTGCTTCGTTATTTTCGTTTCTGGACATCTGTGTTTGGTCACTCGGTTCCTTGGAGAAAGGACCGGGAATTGTGAAAAGCCAGGGAAGTTGATGGGTCCGGATGAAACGACGTTACGAAATGGAACGATAAACATCCACAAATAAAATCAACCGTACAGAATATTTAATTCTACGAAAGATAGGGATGTTTTAAAGACGAAAGAAAATACACTGACGCTTTTAGATCGAGCGAGAGAGGCCATCATGCATAATCGATGAGAGATCAAAATATCTGATCCAATAAAGACATCGTAATAATTATCGAAACACGTGTTAGCCATCAATTCCATTCGATATTGATTCCAGTTGTATTTTCGTTATCAAGAAACGTTGTCGATAACGACCCACTTTATTAATAGCTGCAAAATTTTGAGATTCAATCTGTGTATAGAATTAGAACAAGGCGAATATTCACCGTATTTAAATTAATTGAGAAATTATATTTAACTCCAAGAGTCGCTTTATTTTATCGCTATACAATATGTAACGATTTATTTTTCATATTCCCGATGGAATTTATCAATTTAACGCGCACGGATATTCTCGTGGCACAATCGGAGATAAATCGTGTCGAGAATTTTATCAGAGATACTAATAACCAAGAGTCAAGCGGCTATTGCCACGAAAAGCACGTGAGACATATGTACATATATATACATATACATGGGAAGGGTCAAGTTATAGGGAACCGCGCGCCATATTCACGTCCCTAAATCTTACGACCACAGACGAGCCTGCGGCGATATAGTAGGGAACTGCGCTTGGGAATATTTCATTATGCACAACGCCCGTTACAGCGGTAATTTTGCTTTACTCTCGAGAGCGTGTTATCCCGTTGCTGTGTTATAAACGGGAAATCGGTGGTACGGGAAAATTTTCCACTGTGTTATCCCCGATGTGTGCGTATATATATTGGTGAATGTATACGTATTCGGAATTGGCGCGCTCACACCCACCGTCGACAGTTTATGGGTTAGCTCGTTACTGTGTTCGCTTCTCCGGGACATCGCGATATACCAATGGGTTGTCGAACCAAAATCGAACCTTGTTTCATCCCCCATGTTCACGAAGACTCGAATTTATCGCCGTTATTAATGTCCCGGCAATGATGCTACGCGTGATTCCAGTAACGCACCATCGTGCCTCAAAAGCCACTTCTCATATCCGCCAAACGAGCTCACACGAATTCGCAAATCCAGTGACAAATGCGATTTCACCCGCGTGGATATAATCTTTCGTGCGAATTATGCGATTTTTCCTGTACAGACGGAGAAGGGATGGAAAAGAGTACAATAAATTGTCAGTCAAAAGCAGAATTTTCTTCATTATACAATTTTCTATTATAAAATACAGGTCGTGTTAATTTTATGAAATTAAGACAGCCATCCAATTTGATTAGCACCCGGCAGAACGATTGTCTTAATTATGACGATCGATGCACGGTCCTCAAGGAGCAGGAGATGGAAATACGATTATCTCTCCGCCTTTCAGTCTATATAAGAACAGCTCGTACACCTCTCTGTGTACTTTTTCAAGAGTTTGCGGTTCAATGGGATGGGGAAAAATTCCTGGACGATCGTGGCAACTCTCGGAGTCAACGAAGCGTTACAAAAATGTTCTCGCAGGATATTTCGAGAAGAAGCGAGGTTCGAGACGATGGAGTTCATAAAATTTTGACACACTCCTCGGCGTTCTCGTACAGACTCTACGATAAAATCGAGCGACGATATTTTGGCAGCTTGACGCCAAAAGAAAATCCACTCCATCGCTTTTTGTGTCTCTTGTCGAGGCTGAAGGTTGAGGGAGACAGAGAAGGTTGAACGAAATTATGACAAAGTTTGGGAATCCGAGTAGGACGCGAGGTCCTTATTAAAGCGTTATCATTTGGGGGATAAAGGACGAGGATGATGATAGTTTGGTGAATTTATGACACGCGAGGGGCAACGACAACGACGTGATAGGGCGAAAAATATATTTTCATCCTTTTTTCTCTCTTTCTTTCTTGCTATTTTTGCTCCTCGCATCGCTTTCTTCTCTCGTTCCAACCGCTCATACCGATCGCGATGATAAGCCACTGATATTGGCCATCGAGGGATTCGATCCTTAGATTGGAACCCCTTCTTCCTTTTGCCGCCTCGCCCCTTCCGCTTATTCCTCGCTATTTCCCATAATCACAGCCAGTCTCGGGTGAAGTTGCGACTCCACGAGCGAGGAGATATGCGACCGTTTTTGCACAGCCCAAGAGCTTTCTTCCGCATCGTTGCCTCGGAATCGATGCCATTTCCACATTCTCGATCTATCGAATAAGAGCTTTGTTCTCGCTCATTAATTCTCTCTCTCGATTCTACACGTGGAATTTTTTTTTTCTCTAGTGTGTCTCCTGGTCTCTCGTTATTATTATCAATCGGAAGTAAAAAAAACATTCTCGCCATACACGTGATAAAAGTAAACACAGATGTATGGAGAAGATCGAGGAAAAACGGCCACACTCGAGAATTATTGGCAAAAAAGAATTCATGGCTAATTATCCGAATTCCCTTGCGTTTTATGGGGGTAGATTTTAATGGCAATTCACAAAAGCTTGTGGAGCGCAGCCGATTGGAGTATTCCATGCAAAGTGCTCATTTGATGGCTTTACATACACCGTCGAGGGTTTATATACTCTCAGATCGATGCTTTTACAATGGTTTTAGTCGCACGCACCCGCGAAATTAACGACAACGATATTACCTCGCTATAATCGAAACCCGATCAAAATTGATCGAATCGTCTATTAAATATTCTCAGCAGGATCGAAATATTGGCTTCTGGGAATAGAGACGAAATTTTTTGGATGGGAAAAAAATGTATTTAACAATTGCGAAACTTTTCGTCATTGGCATTGGCGCCTGGCAGCACTGGGCGGGGGCTAATCGAAAAACTCGCATCCCATAGATATGTATGAATATCGAAGTTTTTCGCGCGGAGCTTGGAACGAGCGTACGAAGTAAAAATCACGTTTCATCCCCCTGAGTCGTATAAATAATTGATTCGCTCGGGTGTTGCGAACGAAAAAAAAAATATTAAAAAAAAAAGAATCTCGTGTACCGCAGCAATCGAAGTCTCTGTGTATATATAACGACGACAACGACGAGACTGCGGATATTATTTACCGGGCGTTCAACCTCGATATATACAGAGATTCGCAAAAGCGCGAAAAAGCTCTGTCGGACGCGATTCTTCCATTGTCTACGTTTCCGCGAGGTGAAAAAATAAAAAGGGAGAGAGAGAGAGAGGGAACTTGGTTGGTGCACGTCCGTAATCCCGGTTCGCGCCGTGCGACGAAATAGTTTTTCTACGTGACTTAAATTTATCGGTCGAAGAGTGCGCGCGCGAGAGTTGGAAATCGTTTGAAGCCCCAAGGCCCCATTGCACCCTCAAAACTGTCTCTCTCCCTTTCTCTCATCCTCTTTATATTCTTCGTCGTTTTTTTTTCTCTCTCTCTCTCTTTCATCCACGCTGACGCTATTCGCGGTCTCTGCCGTTCCTCCGATTGATTCCACTTTGCATCGCTATAAAATGCAACGCGCATTTAAGGGAAAATTGCTAGGTACGTACGAAATCGTCGAATAGAACGACGCTGTTGTACAATAGAAATATTTTTTCTTTTTTGTCGATGTTATCGCGAACGCGCGAATTCTCGCGATGAAATGACGCGAGAGAAAAGTAATTGGAAAAATAAAATTAAAAAAACATTTAATGCTCGCTGTTTTTACAAGATTTCTTGCTACTTTTAAATCGCGAAGTTTATGAACTCAAGCTTCAAATAACGAAGAAGCAACTTCGCGAACGATTCTGCATTTTTAATTGTAAACTCGATATTATTGCATAAAAAATTGAATTTGTTCTC
>JABMBS010139929.1:0-13817 GCA_018491695.1 Lissonota sp. PSUC_FEM 10030012 | reverse complement strand
AAAATCCATAGGAAAACTACTGCCATATCCTTCGCGCAGACAACTTTTTTTTTTTTGTGTGCCTGTGTATTTTACAACGGAATTTGCTTGAGAGGTGGGTCGAGGAACTCAACCCTGAATTTATACAATTTGACAAATGTTTTCACCCTGCTAAAATCTTCGGAGGCTACTTTATTCACCTCGTCGGATTTATTATTCTTTAATTTTTCATAGTTGAAAACTATAAGTTGCTTTTTACACAAAAAAAAAGAAAAACCAAAAAAAAGGAAAGCGAAAACTCTAGCTAATTGTTCCAATTGTGAATTGATTTTATATCAAAACGATAAATGAGGTATCGAAATTTATCGCTTATTTAACAAAATAGCCGAAACCCGAGAGTTGGCCTCCGAATTTTTCAAAACTGAAATTCTGAGAGATTCCTGTCCCTGACTCCTCGCTGTTCGCCCGAGACTCAAAAAAGTAAATCGACAAGCAAAATAAATACCAAAAAAAAAAAAACGTTTAACGGACGACACAACTCTCGCGCTGGGGCGTCCCGCTCGATTCGCACAGTTACAATTTTATTTTTCTCCTACCCGACCAATGATTCGATAATTAATTTTCTTTCTAATAAACGCAAAACAAAAAAACGTTACACTTCTCACGCGCGATTCCACAAATTTTCGGTAACCAAATAAAATAAAACGTCCGGTATGCGACTACTCGGAACACAAGCGACAGATTCTTTTTGAATTTTCACAAATGCAGGGGAAATAAGGAGGATTTCTCCCCTCCAGGATATTCACAATTTTCTTCAATAGTAAAGCGAGAGATTAACAAAAAGGGATTCACCGGTCGAAGCGGTTTTTCTTAATGAAGTTTTTCCCCAACGGAAATAGTAGAGCCGGCTTGGATTTTTCCCACACGTGTTCTACGCTCTCCAAGTTATTCCCTGTCTATTCGCTTATTCTTCTTCACACGTCCGTTCAGTTCCGCCGTCGCCACGAGCATCTCGAGCTCCTCGATCCCCGAATCTCTCGTGACGCTCTCCTTGCCCTTCACTACTTCTAACTTCTAATAAATCGCTCCGGTACCTGGCGCCACGTGGTCTCTTTGGTGTGAGACGAAAAATTACGTGTATTCTACGCGCGAATTTTAAACAAGATAATTAGTCGCGTATGTAATTTCTCTAGCCGTTGTAAGATGTTAAAATGTTCGACGATTTTTATTTGAATAATTAATTTAGATATAACGCGCCGCGCGTATGTTGTCCAGTTTTCGTTGAGTTGTTGGATGAAGCCCGTCTAATACCGGGTCTCCTGTTGTTGCGTTCGTCCACCGCGATGGAAGCAGTTGGCCGAATCTGGCTGATGAAGTAGAAGTTCGTGGATGATTGACGGTGCAATTGAATTATTCCGGCGCTAGTTTCCTGACTGAGGGTGTTTTTTTTCATTACACCTGATTCCAAACATCAGCTGTTATAACCTAAAAATTTTCTGTCTGCAGAGTGAGATATCCTTTCGCATATTGTTGTTGGAGTTTTTTGTGAATGTAAATCATTCTCGTATAGTGCATTATGGACTCAGAATGTCAATTGCCTACACTAAGACAAACAATTTTTTAATTGGGGATATCGAAACCCAAATTTTGAGGAACAAATTGCCCTCAAAACTGCAGGTTTTGAAAGTATTGTTCTTTAATATTCGTGAAGTGAAACTCAGTGTAAGAGATGCTGCAACTCTGGTCATTAAAAAAGTGCTGATTTTCTGGGGAAAAGCTCGTTTACCAACAAGACAGGTCCATCGATGTGTTGACAAACTCACCGATTTGCATCAAGAGTGGAGAATATTACAGAAGAATTCTGGAAAGGCTTCTAATATTCTGAAAGAAAAAGATTTCGTGTCCAGTTTTCATAATTTGTTCGATATTTTTCATGGCAACATAGATGAACAAATCGACGACGTACAGAAAGAATTTTTTAAAAATCAACGGCTGCCCGGACGAGTTGGATACATCCGAAATATTCAAAGTTTCTACGATAAGCAAGAGGCAGCACAATTAGAATTAGAGGAAAAGTTTTTGAAGAGGTTGAAAAAAAGTCAACAGGAGAAAAATGTATAAATTAAGTATTCTCAAACGTTTTTGGACGATAGCCAGTCATAAGACTACTTATTCCAACAAGGATAAATGCTATCAAGAATAAGATAAAATAAAATCATGAAGGCAAGCAATTTGTTTTGTTATTGTTATTGAAGGTGGGATTGTTGAATGGGAGTCAAGTGACGAAGGAACACCGAAAGAATTGAGTCAGAAGAGCGCTGGTTCATACTCAAACATTTCTTATGATGATATAAATGCTTATTTCTCCAAATCTGATCATGACGGAGCTGGACCACCGATAGCGAAGAGATCTCGTGGTAGAATAAATATAATCACTGCGAAAGCGGTTGCAGTTCTAAAAAAAAGGAAATAGAGTGACGGAGCCGCAGTGCACTTGATTGCTGCAGTAGCACAAGAATTCCAATACGATTTGAGCACTCTCATTCTCCATAAATAATTAATTCATGATTATAGAACAAAGGTACGTGAGTTGAACGCGGAAAATATCAAAAAAGTATTCGAAGAAACTGAGTTGAACTGTGCCACTTTACACTGGGATGGTGAAATGCTGGAGAATCTTGTGAAAGGACAAGTGCTGGACAGATTGCCTGTGCGGATTACGAATGGCGATACCGAGAAACTTCTAGGAATTCCAGAATTGGAAAGTTCTACAGGAGAAGCCCAGGCGAATGTTATTTTGGAAGTGCTTGATGACTGGGGACTGAGTAGTACAATTAAGGCTCTTTGTTGTGATACGACTGGATCAAATCTTGGTCTGTGGAAAGATGCCGCTGCCATGTTGCAAAAAAGTTGGAGAAGGATCTCTTTTTCCCTGTCGACACCACATTTTTGAGCTAACTCTACGAGGCGCCTTTGAATCAAAAATTTCGACGTCAAGTGGTCCAGATATCTTTTTATTCAAAAGATTCAAAGAGTTCTGGCCGCATATCGATCAATCGACATATAAGAGTGGCTTTGAAAATGAATACGTAAAAAATGTATTAGCCGATCGAGCTAATGTCGATTTATCTATTCCGAGCAAGCTTCAAATTAACTACCAGAGAAGAGAAGGGACTTAATGCCGTGTGTATTTTCATAGTAGATGTGTACATTAAGGCTTGGTATACAGCGACTCTCTCTCATCAAGCTCCTTACAATGATTTGGAACTCGTGAAACAACTCTGTGCTTATAAATTGATTGACCTCGATTTATCGTAAGTTGCGTTGAAGAAATTTTCTAAACATCTATGGTACTTAAGTCCCGAAACCGCTACAATGTCATTTTTCAATAAAAAAAAGTGCCAGATATTGTCAAACGGAAAATGGTTTTGGAGTTGAGAGATGGTGTCGATGATTGTGCTCAAGGTTGTCCTAACCGTCTTCAGATCAATTTTAAGGACATTGAAACATTGTGTGATAAAGACCTGGACCATTTTTTCACACATCAGTCAATTAGTTTTTTCGATCGGTTTAACATCAGCAAAGAATTTCTGGATATTGATCCGACTCTGTGGTACCAGAATGGGCCTTACAAATATGGATTACAAATTGCAACGAAATTGAGAGTAGTTAATGACTGTGCCAAGAGGGGAGTATGTTTAATGCAACAATACAATAACATACTCACGAAAAACGAGGATCAAAAACAATTCATACTCCAAATCATCACTGAATATCGCCGAGAATATCCTGACGCCCGAAAAGTAACGGTTTGTAAAGATGTTTGACGTCAATATGAGAATGGTATGTAATTTCCATAAAAGAATAAAATCATATTGAACGTGAGTTTGTGCAAATCATTTGAAAAATACCAATCCCCCAAATAAATTTTCATTCATTTTCGCGACCTTGATGAGCTGTAAAATGCAACGCCAGTTTATGCCAGATAAAATCAGAGATTTCTGGTCCATTTCGTTAATAGAAAGATCAGTTCTTCACTTCAAATTGAAATTTATTTTCCTGTGCGTACGAATCAATTTTCAACGACCAGGATTTTTTCCTATATACTTCCACTTATATGAAAGGCATTCGAACTATCGAATGATTTTTTCTACCTCGTATTGGCTACATAAAAAATTAGCATTGGAAAAATAAAAAAATTTAATGTTGTTTAAATGAAAATCTATTTGGACATTTCGGCACGCCTTCTAATTGAAATAGAAGAACCAGATAGCGCTTAAAATTTTTGTTTTTCAATTTAGAATCATTGTAGGGGGTGCGTCTAGTTCGATTAAGAGTTAGGTGTTCTAACGGACACCTTAACGGACATCCATCCGGGAAGTTTAAAATGAACATGTATTAATTTTTAATTCATTCATAATTTTTGTTTAAAGATCAAAATGATAATTTTCAAGACGCTAAAATTCCGATTAATAATCTCTGAGACCCGCAAAACTTGGCACCTGGTACGTATTCCTCTTTGTTTTTAATTATATGATTCAGCAACATTTTTTTTTATTCGTAGTGGAACCACAATCTCATGTTCAACCTGAACTACACGTTCAACTTCAAGCTCGGGCGATGCTGACGTCTCGCTGTCGCCGACTTCGACGCCCGAGCAGAGAAAGAGGAAATTTGACGCTGGACCCTCTAACACCCTGCGCCTTCCTCGCCAAGACGCAGAGCTCGATTAAAAATGAACAACCCCCACTCGTCACAATTTAAGAAGAGGCCATCCTGTTAGAAGAAAGAAAATTTATTTCAATACGCTCTTGGCCATCGTGACGAGAAGACCAATAGTAGCGCGCGCGTAATTCTTTCATTCGAACGATCTGAAAGTGTGGAAAACTGAAAAAAATGGCAAACAATAAATCTGAGTCTTTGAATGGTGAAGAAGCCTATTGAGTGATTTACCGCCGAACAACGCTCAGGAGACTGTGCGCAGCGTGCCGCAAACCCGAGAGGGATTCAAAGTGCGGGGGGTGGAGTCGTTGCTTTAACGAGCTCGCGTTAAAAAGGCGCGACCCTTTTAAGGTCGTGACGTGTCCTTTATGCTGGGCTCACGTCACATCGGCGGCCTATCCGCTACATGTCGGGGCATGTATTTCCCGATATGAGCAGAAGATCGAAGAGTTCAAGAGGATGGAGTTAGAGCCATTGTCGATGACCCGCAACGTTCCGTTTGCGGGTTTATCTCCCCCACCTGCGGGTCCCTCGGAACCTGGGAAATCTTTCGTCGCACCGGCCAAGGAAATTGTCTCCGCACCGGCTGCGAGTGGAAATGTATCGGCGGGAGAAAGTGCGATCAGACCAGCTACGAAGGACAATCTAATGGGTCCTCCGCCTGTGGGATTCTCGAGCGCCGGAGAGCCTTCCGTTGCTCCGGTTTCCCGCGACGGGGAACATAAGACGGGAAATAATAACAACACAGAAAAAGATCATTCCCTCGGAAACACACGACCCAAACGCGCTGCAAAAAAGCCGGCGTGCAAGGAGAAAGGTGTACAAACCGAGGGAATATATAAGGACAAAATGACGCAGACGTCCCCAATATACATGTATCCCGGACAAATCCTGCGCTACATCAAATGGGTAGAGCCTCCGGCAGGAGATTTGATCGTGCTGGACGAAAACGACGAGGATGACGTGGTATCGTCACTGCCACAAGCCACTTCAACCCCGACAGAACCTGAGACTGACCCCGGGACCAAACTCGTCGAGCTCCTGGGTTCAGATTTGGCCGAGGAATTTTCGGCATGGAGTACGCGGTCATGGATTGACGGCGCGTTTGACATTGCAAATTTGCAACCACCACTGGAATTGGTGAGCAACGCTGTGCACGTTGACGTCTCCGATACGGCCGGCGAAGCTCACCAGGGAGACTCCAACTCCGAAGGAGACAGTGATTTGAGTGCGACATCATCGTCGAATAAGACCGTTGTGTCTCGTGAAGACAGAGAAGTGTGAAAACAAAAAAAAAAAAAGAGTGCTTCATTAGTGATAAAATAAATAGTTATAATTTGAAAAAAAAAAAACAAAAAATGGAGCTTCGCAAAATAAGTAATAACCATGCTTCGCTTAGTGAGTAAATAAAATTGAATGAACATACAAACACTCTTTAAGGACATTAGTTTAAAATAGTGAAAATAGACAATTAGTGTTAGTGGTAATATACAATATAAGAAACTACGGTTAAAGATAGATCCACCGACACGCACGCAGCCACGGGAGCGAATGAAATCAGCAAAAAAAAAGTAAGATTTTTGAATTCATTTTCTTTGTCAGATGTGTGGAAAATTTTAATTGCTCTTCATAAACAAAAATAAAAATATTGCTATTATAAAAAATTTTACAAAAAAAAAGGGGAAAAACTAATGAATAAATCAATAAAAATTTTATTTGATGTGCGGGATGTATTTAGCTCATATAAATCACGCGTCGGATCGACGACGCCGTCGGCCTCTACTCGTTACGACGGCTGAGTCGACGGGGCCGTCGACTTTCTAAGGGGGGAGGGGTGTTACATCCCGACATTTCTGAACTATACATTCTTTTAAAATTCAATAATTACTCTAATGCATTTAAATAATTGAATATTTGAAAATTGAATATATTCTAAATTAATTGAATATATTTTGTAGACCCGAAATTGCGCTTTTATTCAATATCGCGTTACGTTCTCGCGACACGCTCACGCTTCATTTTAAGAACGGAATATCCGTTACAATAGACATATAAAATTGCAACTCGCGAGCTGTCGCCTCGTCGAGTTATTCGGCGATGCTGCAGTTCGCGATCGTGTGAACGACAGAGTCCTTGGATTCACGCGGGTACGGAACGACTACGTCAGGAGTTTTGCACGTGGAATGAAATTTGAAGTTGGGAAAAAAATCCAAGAAATGATTCCTTGGTCGTTCGAGAGAGGGAAAATCCTTCTCTCGAAACGAAAAGAGAATTCAGTCTTAGACGAAACTAAGAAGGGTTAACACTCAAAAAGCTAAGACTCCGGGTCGTTCTGTGTCCTCCCTGCGCCGCGTCTGTAAACCCTATCCGCGTGTAGGCGGGATAGGTATCGCACAGTGGGCTATTGCGTCGCGAGCACCCGTTAAATAATATAAATTATTCGAACTGTTTTTGACTTATATCTAAAGTTGTGAATCCGGGATACTCTCTTCCTCCCTGCGCCGTGTTATAAATCTCGTTCGCGTGTAGGCGGAACGAGTATCACATAGTGGGCTATTGTGTCGCGAGTGCCCGCGAGAAATAAACTTCATAATCAAACTGTCTTGACCGCGTGATTGATACGAAAATTGTGATTGTGACTTGTTTGAAACTAACAAACTATTTCATTGATCTGTAACTGGATATCAATATTGGCATCCGAAGTTGACTCGAGCAAATCCGACAATCCGTCGGAGGAAAATAACGAACCTTCAGCAAGGGTGAGCGAAACGTATGTGTGTGCGTGTGTGTGGAATTTAGGTTAGCGTTTAGGTAAATTGCGTGCGGAATCTCTCGATTCCATATTGTTATAAAATCGCTACGACTAATAAAAATTAGGAGTTATTTTAATTTGACTCATTTCGACATTTTATTTGAAATACCTAAAACGATCACCCATCTCGCGACGGGAACGGGCCTGTACGGGACGAGGCAAGGCGGCCCAAACATTAACGACGGTAAGTCAAGCGGGGGAAAATCTTCTCCGCGTTACGTTCGTACGTAACATTATCATACACGGCCGCACATTGCAACAAACAATTAATAATTAATATTTTTAATTTGGAAATTCCGTGCTCTTGATTCAGCCACAATGGCTATATAATGGATCAAAGGCGAGATCTTTCATTTTTCTTTCGGCTTCCTTTTTCGTGACCAAATTACTTTAACTCGAGGGCAAAAAAAGAACGAAAAAAGTAACAAGAGCCGTTCCGGCCGGACGAACGAACTACGGTACTCCCATCATCAGCCTTTTTCACGCAATTTACAATTGTCGAATTTCTCGTTTACAATCTTACTGCACTTTCAGATGTACTTTACAGGAAGTGGAACTTTTTTTTAACATCGATAAAGGGACCGATAATTCCCGAGTAAATTTTCAAGTATGCTCAACAAATGTATTAACATTTATTTGAAAAATATTGATTATTATATTTTTTATACTCTCTTTTGCATGTATATTTTCGTAATTTACGGTTATTTATTATTAAACATTAATATTTTTTTCTCAGTTCTTCTTTTATTAAGTCTGCTTCAATTGCGATTATGAAATAATAGTTGTGAAATTGAAATTTTCGCTTTAAATGTTAAACACTCTTGAAATTGATATTTTTAGACCGGATCATCGATCAGATACGGCAAAATTGATTTTTTTTCGTTCGATTGCGAGTGGAAAAAAGCTACTTCTCGGACACGAATCTCGCAGTGCGCGATTTACTCAATAATTTTGGACAAACAAATTCATGCTTCATACCTTGAACGATTGCGTGAACGACGCGATTCTCGGATGGTCGTCGTTGATACTCGTCGTAGTCAATAGATATTATAGCTCGATCCCCTTAATCTCCGGGCTTCACCTCTCACCTCGGAAGCTCCCTTGGCCGATGATTAAGCTGCTCCTTAACTCGTTCCGATTCCTTGATACAGGAAGGTTTTACGCGAATTAGGAACAAATCCTCCACTTGTTTTTTTGTTTTTTTTTTCGTTGAATAATATTAAAGCCAGGGATGAAGGGACGCGCTGCTCACGGCACAATAACGCCTCTATCAGCGGGACAAGTGATACTCGAATTGTTGAATATTGCGAATAAAAAATTGGCAAAAAATGAACGATAATAGAGAGCAAAAACAAAGGTCAATTAACAATCTCGTTAAAATTAGAACGCGAAAATCCTTCGTCTCCGTCGTTACGAATGAACGGGCGCGCGCGATTCGCGGTATGTATCTTTATTTTTGATATTTTTCTATTTATTTATTTTTTTATTTGGGGGTTGTTTTATATCGAGGCCGTATTTCTCGTCCTGTCGCTCACCGTTCGAATCTTAATCTCTATTTCTCTCGCTGTCGCGGGGGTTCGTTTGGGATTGTAGGAAATTCGAGGGAGATCTCGAAACGTCACTTGCACCCTCTCCGTGGCGCGTGCGGGTTCTCCTTTCACGCCACCGCACCAAACAGAAGTGAACTACTCGTGCGCCGCCGGTTCACGGTACCTTAAATACCTTGGCCGAGAGCCGGCACCGAAGCCCCTTCCTTCGTGCCATGCACTCCACAGGCTCAGCTCATTGGCGGGGGAGAAAGAGAGAGAGAGAGAGAAAGAGAGAAAGAGAGACATCGTATCCTCGCTACTGATGCCCCCGGCTACATCACCACCACGGACCAACACACAGCCTCATCCTCTTCCCCTTCTCCTTTTCGTCCTTTCCCACCACTGACTTATTCGTCTTCTTCTTCGTCTTCTCCTTCGTCTTCTACTTTTTCTTCTTCGTCTTGGTCTTCTTCTTTCTTTTATCCCTCAGGTTCGTTTTCTCCCTTTCTCTCTCTATCTCATCTTCCCTGCTCTCAGCAGAGGAGCAAAAGCCGGAGCGTATATATTTGGCATAGTCGACACCCCATGAACGGGCGAGACACACAACCCCTCGACTATATATCCCATTGCATACGACTCCCAAGAGGGGTTATACACACCAGCGGCGTGTACTATAGCATCCGAGTGGAGTACGACAACTGCCAGAGGCAGAGACCCTCTTTTGCCAGGATAACACGCTGAGGGCTCTCTCGTTGCTGAAGAGATGACGTTGAGAGGCTGAAACCACATACACACATATTCGCACACGCATACACTCAACAGACGAACCCTCACGCGCTTCTTTCGTGCCTGAGACACGCGCATCCACTCCTTCTTCTTCTTCTTCGGCTTTCTTCTTCTTCTTCTTCTTCTTCAGTTTTATGCGTTGATACCCCAGCCATACTCTTGTATCGACAAAATTATAGGGGTTACGATATTCTCAACACCAGACACGAAAGCAAGCTTCCATAATATCGATGCTCTCTTTTTTTTTCCCCCGTTGCCATTTAACTCCGAAGGCTGAAAAGGCGATTGATGTATAAATGCACATCACTCCAAGCGTGGTTTCCCTTTGACGTGCAGAATTTTCGTCGAAGTGGATGGAATTTGATAATTTGACTTCCTGGTTCTTGTATCGAGCATTCAGAAAACAAAATTGATAAATTCGGTAAAATAAGGTTCCTTCGGAAGATTGCCCATATCCAGTGCAGTAAAACATGATACCTCGCAGAAGTAGTCAGGCAGAAGAAGCAGACACTGACGAATATTCGTCGTTCAATTTTATTTGAAATAATAACAATGCATGGAATAATTTAAATAGTTCGTAGTCGTAAACGGCGGTTAAAATTGTAAATAGAAAAGTTCAAATTCATTGAATCCACTTTCTTAATGCGGGTAGTGGTGAAGCGTTACTGAAGTTGCCTCCTTTCTTTGCTTGCGGCATTAATTATGAAAATTTCATTTCCCGTTGCCGTGTTCGACATTACCGAAAGGGTCAATATTTTTTTTTAATGTTTACATCCTTCGGGCGAGGCGAAAAACCCTTTGCTTCCGAGCACGTTGTATGTTGTAAATGGCAGCCTTTTGCTTTTTAACAGTCGATGATAATTGAATTTTATGTGGGGTCTAAAATCCAAGTCTAAACATGGTGAAGGAAAAAGAACATTTTTTTTTAAGTTGCCTGATGGTTGTTATTACCCGAATTGAAAACTCTTGTAAAACTCTCTTGAAAAACATGAGACCTAAATTGTAGGATCTTTAGTATGGTAGATAATTTTTCACAGGAATAGTTTACAGAGGGACATTTTTTTGAACGTGACCATATAGGGATGGATTGTTTTGACGTTGGACCATCGGATGACAACTTTGTATTCAGCTTATAGAGGGTGGAAAAGATGTTCGGGGTTACTTCGCATGAGAATCGATGAACACACTTGGATTTCATAACGTTTTGCTTTTTTCGGAATAATCATTTTTTCTTTTTGAATTTCATGAAAATGGACAATTAACTAGCATTAACTAAGTTACTTTTCTGTTCATTCATTATTGCACATTTTTTGCCATATTTATTAACAACTTTCTAACCAAGATTCACGCTAATTAAACTTCCTTCATCTTAAGGATACGCGAAACGTTTTTTTTATACTCAATTGACTTGACTATATCTCTAAAACTGTCTTAAATTGGCTAGTAAGAAATTAGCAACCAATGGCTGACTAATTTATTCCTCACAAAAAACAAACTGCTTGCATACATAAGCTATCATTACCTAGCCCAAAAATCTATACTCGGGAAAAAAAAAGTATCTCTGACAAACGAACTTGCCACAAAGAACCCATACTAATTCAAGCAATGCCAATTGTAAATATCTCGACTAAGCAAAGGTCAATTGCTTCTTTCAATGGATCGAAAGTTCAAATCGCTTATTAAATAATGTGTGACCACGTTTTGAATTCTTTGCGAAAAAAAAACGATTCTCCGGAGATTATCCTTTAATCCAACGAAAGTGTAAGCTGACGATGATCGATATTACCTGATCGAAGTGAGTACAATGACCCACCTGTGCTCGTGTGATGAATCTTCCTGATGTGGGCGCCCGACAAGAGGCTCCATGTTTATTATAGAGGCGGGCAGAGGGCTATATAACCGAGTACCGATGTTCACGACTTTGTGGCGCCATTGACACTGACACAATAATCGGACGTAATATAATGCGCGTACGTGGGAGTGAAATGGATAATGGTTGTGTTGCAGCACACTCAGCAAAAGGAGACATGCGGTGAAAAGAAAGGCGCGGGTATATACGAGCGAGTACCAATCGAGAGAAAGAGAGAGAGAGAGAGCAAGAAGAAGTTGCGGTGCTGCGTTAGTAGTAACAGCCACCAGGAGCAGCGGCAAAAGCAGAAGCACCAGCGTAAGTAGTAGTAGTAATAGTAGTAGTGGTAGTAGTAGTAGTAGTAGTAGTAGTAGTTGTAACATGGAAGGCGGTCGGTGGCGCGCGCGCGAGCAAGTGCCTGCGAGCGTGTATAAAGCGAGAGTGAAAGAGAGCCCAGAGCACAGTAGACAGACAGAGCGTGAACTTGACCCGAATCAGCGCAACCAGCACCATCAGGGAGAAAGAATGGATGGTAGAGTGCTCTCTCTCACTCTTTCTCTTTCTATTTCTCTCTATTTCTCGTGGAAAGGTAAAAGGATGCGAGAGAAAGAGAAAGAGGTTAACTACAAGATAAAGTTATACTCTCACTTTTTACAACTCAACACACTTGTATCCTTATGATTGAGCATCTTGAATCTTGTCAATGACGCACAAACCACCTCGTGCTGCGAAAGAAATTACTTTAGTCGCGATCCACGTGCACTGAAAACTGCCTAAGGCCCGAACTACAAGTCGTAAGTTCTATCTTAAGATCAAACTTTCCATTGAGCTCAAGTTGGACTTAGGATCGTACTTGAATCTTAAATTTGAACTTAAGCTTATCCTCAAGTGCGAACTTCAGATCGATCTTAAAATCGAACTTAAACTTGGTTTGAAGTTTGATCCTCAGATCGATCATAACTTCAAACTTATACTCGGTTTGAAGTGTGATCTTAATATCCATCTTGAGCTTGAATTCAAGCTCGACGAACTTCTTTCATCGCCTCCCTCGACCGTGTTCTGTTTCTGCGTTCATATCTTGATTTAAAGTTTTGAGATTAGTTATCAAAATAATTACGTTCGAACGAACTTAAGTTCAAGGTCATTGTGGATCTTAAGATCAACCTTTAAACCATATTTAAATTTGTACTTACGATCGATAGGAAGTTCGCACTAAAGTTTGAACTTGAGTATGAACTTATTGTGACACTTAAGTTCAAACTCAAGATTCATCTTGGATTGGAACTTTTCGATGGGAAGTTTGATCTTAAGTTTGGTCATCAGGTCGATCTTAAGATAGAACTTGTGACTTGAAATTCGTGTCTCAAAGAAATGAGATGTATAATGAGAAGAATTCTAACATCGATTATTTTAGGTTGCTAGAATTGAATGAAGTCTGAAATAATATAGGCATATTAGTGAGGACATAGAGAACTAATAGAGAAATGAAGAGAGCAGAAGATGCAAGTAAGAAACTGTAAAATATACCAAAAATCGTGCAATTAAAAATTTGCACGTCGATTCCTCGTGCTTTGTTTCTGTTGACAAAACTTTCTGTATGAGCATGTAGCTTTTTTCAATTTCAACTCATTCGTAAAGGAAGCTTCGTCAATGGAAAAAAGCATGAGGCAGAGAAACACGTTTCGAAATGTCGTTGATTTCGAAATTTCTTCGAACGTCGAGTTTGAAAATCTTTGGAAATTTTCAAAATTTTATTCAATCCAAAAACTTAGATCAATTCTCTGCAAAGTTTTTCATGAACAATATTTAGTAACAGTCCATTAGTGTAGAAGAATTCGGCGGAGTCGCTCATAAATTGCACAAAATGCATTGTTCATTAATATTTTTGAAAAAAAAAGGAAAATATCAAAATATGATTGGATAGTTCGTTTCTTATCAAATATTTTCAATTCCTTGAAAAAATCAGCTCTGCCGATAATTTGACTTCACTTTGAATATAATAGATCATAATTTGAAAAAATTACGTGATTTACAAAAACTTCTCAGGAAAAAAAAATCCGAAAAAAATACTTTAATAATCATCGTTGAATTGAATGATCTACATCGATCATATTATTAATCCTCATGTAGAAATAATATT
>JABMBS010138822.1:0-13844 GCA_018491695.1 Lissonota sp. PSUC_FEM 10030012 | reverse complement strand
CAATATATTAAAAATAGACAAAGTAAACGCAATGACATAACAAAAAAAATGAATAATGCAACCCCTTAATCAAATTTGCGTTGAAATGTCGGAATTTTGAAAAAGCCAATTGATTTTTGGTTCCGCAATGTACAGTAAATTGTTTACAAAAACGAAGGCTTGCATTAAATAAAAATGGCTGCATAGAGAATATGATTGTGAATCCACTGTCAAAATTTCAAATGGATGCAACGACGTTCTGTCTTCCCATTTTGAGCGGCAAAATCGAAAACGGTTTAAAATTTTTTTTTTTCACTTCAGGACCAACTGAACATTGTCAGTATGACCTAAAAGTATCGTAAAGCCAAAAAAAATATCGATTTTGCCAAAATCCCAGCGTGTTGTTGCCCCTTAAGCTCGGTATAGAGCCTCTTACGGTTACGACTTTCGGTTCAGCGGCTCTTATTCATAGGAGAGAAACGGCCAAGTTCGCGGCGCGAGGAGAAAACTCTCGGTAGCCGCATGAGAACGAGAGTAAAGTAGAGCTGCCGCGGTAGCAACGTCTTATTTTGGTCCACGATGCAGCTCCTGGGCAAAACGGCAGTTTCTCTCTCGGACTTTTGTATCTCCATCGTGATCTCGTATCTCCTTTGCTCTTTATACCACTCACTGTCTCTCTCTCTCTCTGGTCGTTATTACTCGATTATTGCTATTACCGGGTCCGATCTCCCGAGGTCATACCGTGAATCGGCTCGTCGAGAGTCGTGCTCTTTAGTCTCGTATCTCTCTCACTCGTCGTTATTGGCAAACGGCCTCGGCATTTATGCACCGAGAATAATACAAGAGGCACAATGAGGCGCAAAACCTTCGTGTCTTGATTTTTCTCATCATCGAAAACCCGTCTCTCGTTCCGTTTTGCGCGCGACGCTCGAACGTTACTCGCGATTTACCGGCGTTGCTCTCGATTCCGCGCTTTTTGGCTTGAAAACGCGGAAAAGAAACGACATTGTCTTTGGCAGGATCAATAAGTATGTGTACATTCCTAGACGAAAAACCTTGAAACAAGCCTGAAAAGTGCCGGAATGAATCCGACGAGATGGCCCTCGATGAGAGAGACGACCCAACCTCGGCGTCATCGACCGATTCACGTGACAACGCCGTCAATGCATCGGTGCAATAACACGAGATTGGCGAAAGACACTACTGCGAATCTCCTGGCAGACTATACGTCAAAAAAAAAGTCATTTTCCCTCTTTCCCTCCCGCTTATCTTCGTTCTTGTATACGAGTCCCTGAAGGATCAAGTGGGCGAGAGACGCGTGGGTTGCCACCTGTTTTTTTTTGTTCGCATCGTTCGAAGAAAAACCTCTTTCTTTCTTTCTCCCGTCTCGCGTTTCGAGCGTCCCTGTCGCTTCCCATCCTAAATGGGATTCAGCCAGCGAGCTTTGTCAGCCAACGAGCTCACACCGAGCTAAACTCAAAAATCGAATAAAAGTTTCGGTGACAAAGGGAACGAGACTCCGAGGGACCAATAATCCCAGGGTACATCAACCTCCTTTCACGCTCCTCTATCTCCACCTCCTGGCGAGGAGGAGACTGCTCCTTGTGGCGAGGTGACTTTGCGTCCTTCTTTTCGTTGATCCTCGCAGCCTCTTCGTTGTCAATTTGATTATTCGGGGAGATCGTTATATACGAAGATCCAACTAGGCAGGATCCTTGGGAATCCTGGTCTCCTCGAGATCCGTCCAGACTCACGGGAACGACCCACGGTCCTTCGTGAATTTCCAGGAATAATATCATCCCATGTTCAAACCGGTGCCATACACAAACCCGCATATCCCTCTGCACCTTCATATACCCACATAGATGGCATGTGGAGGAGAAGGAGGAATGCAACCCTACTCTTGGCTGCAAGTGGAATTGCAGCGTAGGCCATCTATTTAATATATATGTGAACGTATGTATAATATATGTGTTTGCCCCTCGTTGGAACTGCCCACGAGGCAAACTTGAACGACCCGAACTCCGTTTGATCGATAGCCCAGGCCTTAATTAGTTCCTTATGGGCATCGATTTATCGATGACACGACAGAGCACTCTGATCTGTCAGGATTTACACCCGAGAAGTTTCATCGGACTTTATGTCGTTCCGCGCACTCGATCACTCATAATACAATTTTTTTCCATTTTTTTTTTCAATTCCCATTGTGAATATCAAAGACGAAAGAGAAAGGAAACCAGCGTTATCCGCATGAATTCTCAAGAACGATTCGCGATTTGTCTCTTGAAGAATCACAGACATCGTGAGGACGAATCCTTTTTGTCATCGTCCCATTTTTATTTCAACTTTTTTTTCCCTCTGCATTATTCAGCGCGTCCTTCACACCTCAACGCCGGTCTCACAGTTTCTCGATTTGATATACGTCTCGTAGCTTGATCTATGTAACTGGTTTAACTTATGTATTGTGCGTTACATATATAGAACTCAAAAATAGAAGTTCCCATTTTATTAAAAAAGTTGACCTTGAAACCACCTCAAAGGTCATCGTCAAGGTCACTACTCAATGCGCCTTGTTTTAAATTAATAACTTTAGTCCTTATAGAATATGGTAAAAAGCTTCAATTCCCAGGCGTATCAACATCTTGTTTAAGTTTAATTAACTTTAAAGGACCCTCAAGGTCAAAATGTACTTATGACTTAAAACGTATTTGAACATGAAATTTTTCGCTCTTTCGATTGCCGATGTCAAATAGGGGGTATCAATTTAAAAAAAAACAGTTGACCTTGAAATAACCTTGAAGGTGATCGTCAAGGTCAAAATTAAGGTCACCATTGAATTCCTCGTCAATAATCACTACAAAAATGACCTTGATCTTTCGGAAAAATATCTTAGCTGAGGGAATATTCAGCCGTCCCGTTACTTATGTGACACCCTATATATATTGATCGAGAAGCCTCTAAGTTGATTCGACGTCTGACTAATCTCACGATACGTTTCCACACCGAACCAGAGACATCCCTCATGCATACTCCATCTTGCGATTCAATTTAATCGAGTCCTTGAAGCGTACTGCTTGTCATCAACATCAATACTACATTCAACGACATACCTCGTCTAACTCATTTGCACATTCACTGGGTTATTAGCTGCAACATAATGCCATATAATCGCCTTTGCCGTGCCTGTCGTGACATCGTCGTCGAATGATTAGTCGACTTTCAGTTCCTCGTCCTTTTTGTTGCCTCACAAAAGAACCAAAGATGGATGATAATTTAAAAAAATCCTTTATAATTGCAGAACGATTTGCTTTATAGCGTCGAAACGTGACAAAAGTTAGCATTTTATTTTTTAAGAATAAACCTTTCGCGAAATATACTGTTCATCGGGTTAATAATTATTTTCATAAAGACTCTTGCATCGCAGTAGATTGGTCAATTTTTACATAACACTAATCGAGATGCCAGGTCCGAGGTACAATATCCTTCAGGTCGTTGCATAAGTTTAAAGACTTTAAAGTCCTTCAGCCGAAAAAGTCGATTAACAAATATTGAAAAAAATTAATAATGGAAATGTAATCTAGACCCATATACTAGAGGCACAAGTAGATAATTCCTTCTCTATGGCTTGAGAGGTTACATAAGTTTCGAAGGTCAAAAAAAAAGTATATTCTTTCGGGTTTTGTCACTATAATAAATAAATTTTTTAATTACGAATTTTGAGCATATAAAAGTGCAACATTTACACGATATTTTATAATATTTTCATTGAAAAATTTGTCCTTAAAGCTAGAAATGAAGCCTGAAAGATATCCCTCATTAATTGCTCCAAATTTCATGATTTAATCTTTTCCAAAAAAACAGAGGATCCACCGAATATTTATAATTGGAGTTAGTCGGCAATAAAAGTGAGACTTTGGCAATGCGTTATCCAGTTGGTATACACAACCCATCGGACATTAATTAGGGGCCCTTAAAATACGATTTCTTCGTCGCAGAACTGCATCAAGTTGTCATCACATTAATTAAAGCGCAAGATCCTGCAGAACTAGAAACTTGCCCGTTCATCTTTCTCCATAATTCGCAACACTTCGTTAATGAGGAAGCCTTGATTACCGTATTTTTTTTCGTGGATGAGGACTTTGCGGATATTCAAGAACTTGGAGACTTTCTAATTTTCAGTATATTTCTCGTCTCCGGAAGTATCTGGGATATATTTCGGATGTATATGTCCGGTTTACACGTGCATATCGAATCCGACCTTGTCAAGAGCAACACGATAACAGTGTGTTACCCGTCTGTCCAATGGTGTTCTGGAACGGAGACGCGGACATTTCCAATTTACGACGCCTACGAGTCTCTCGTTGTTTCCCAGTGTCGTTTCGTCGCTCTTCCCATTTGTTGCCCCTTGTCCCATTGCACTTTGTCGCAAATTCTGTTCTCTCTACCTTGCCTCCGCTGTTCTACCACGGAATAGCAGAGGTCGAGGTATAGAATTCCGCACAACCTCTGCTGGTCGGGCATATAGGAACGAGGGAAGAACCAACGAGATATATCGAGCAATCACTCCATTTCACTCGAGTGACTCTGCCACTCTGTCTCCGAACCCTCCATACCTGAAGCACTGAAAATTCATTAGGAACTTTCGTTGTGTACATCCGTGTCTCTGTCGCATTTTCATCAGCAAAATCGCGCCCCAACGTTAAACTGACACAGCAATTTTCTTTATCTCACACACGTGTTTCTTTCTTAGAAAGGAAAGTCACTATAAATATTTTTTAAAAATTGTCTTGTATTTCTTCAAAGTATATATTTTTTAAAACATGTAGATCAAAATTTTAAGTCTAAAAAGTAAAACTTGATTTAATCTTTTCGGCGAGAGCAGATAGTGTAAACGTGAAACTTTAAACGCCTTTTTCTCAACATGACATTGTCCCAGCAAATACTCAAAAACTTATGAGCCGATTGTCAATCACTTTAATTCAAAAAATTTGAATGATCAATATGACTATAACTTCGAAAATATGTAAAATAGAGACCTTCCCAAAAATTCTCAAACATTAAGAATACTTTCACCCCTTACCTTCCCCGTTGGGTATTTTTGTTCATTAAACCGTTTCTCAATTTGTCCGGTAATTCTTCCAGCTACTCATCGTTTATTGCCCATGCACTGAAATTCGTCAGCTAATAACTCAGAGTATCAATTTCTCCATTGCCGGCACACAGCTGAGAATCTCGCCGAGAAGATTCAGATGCTTCATTGGACGCATATTAAACCCGTTTATCAGAAGCTACGTCTTCTCGAATTTCAGTCTCACCCTTCTCGGCGCAGCTCTGTTGGAATGAAACATAATTAAAAGCAAAAAAAAAGTAGAAGAAGAAGCACTGGAAAATATGTTTGCACATTAGTTACAGCTGGGACTGTATATCACAGAGTCCCTTTTTTCACATACCGGTAGACGCAAAAACACAAACTTTCCGCACGATAAGTCTTCGCAAAAAGCACGATTTATCTGTGTGTATGCGTTATTTCTACTATGCCGAGCAGACAAACGCGTGTATCTTATGCAAATTGAGCGAGTTCCTTTTGCGCTTTGGGGTCTGTGGACACCGAGATAGAAGTATTTGCGAGGGTACACGAAGGTGTCTGTCCTGAAAAAATTAACACGACATGAAAAAGGACGCAGTGATACTGGTACCGATGAAATTCCAGAGGGAAACCACTCTGTGAAGGCTGAATGTTTGCGCACTCGATAGAATTATCGGACAGAATATTAGCCCAAGCGTCATTTTAATTCTCATTTTTCCTTCAAGTCACATTGGGTCCTTTGGCTGCTTGAATTGGCCCAACGAATTATTGCACTTCTCGTTGAATAGTGACTCCCTCTTTCGTTAGCTCTGCCTGGCTCTGCCTCCGAGGATATATATTCCCTCCTGCGCCTTTTGGTCTCTTGTCTCGCTTTGAAAATACCACGACAAAAGGATCCTCGCGTTCGATGCTTCTCTCATGATGACTCAAGAGATTTTGTGCAACGCGGACAATGATGAAGCCAGACACATTACGAAAGTAATGCCAATGTCAATCGCGTTTTCTGAGCTCGGACTCGCATGCACATGCATGAAACTCGACGAAGCTAAGGTGAATTCGCGAACACGCGATCACCAACCCGCTCGAGGTTCAACGCAAATCCTCGAAACCAATGATAGGCCCAACAATTATTCCGTGGTTGGATTCTTTATGATATTCGCATAATATTGAATCATGCATGGAAAAAAAAGAAACATTAAAAAATACAGGGGTTAAACTATTGGAATCGAGTAATGCACAGCCGGATTTACTGAAATACACTGCTCAAAATGCAGTGAGCTCAAAGTACATTATTACAGTTTTTACACTGTCCTCTTTGGAATCGAGCCAAAGTAAAATTTAATGCATCACTATGTTCAATGCAGTGTACATTGTCAAAATCTCACTGTGTACAGGAAAAGTCATAATTTTTGTAGAAAAGGATCTACATTGATCTGTTCTACTGTAAAATTAAATACGTCACCCTATTTTGTATCCAATTTATGCTGTGATTTCCGCTGTTTCTTTTTTTCCGTGTTGAATGGAGATTATTGTCGGGATACGATTGAAAATCAGATGCACTGAGAGAAGCACATAACCTCGTTGAAAGTATTATGATTTTTAGGAAGTAACATCATTCTATTTTCAGCCAAAACTTCATGGAAAATTTTTGCTTCCCTCCAGAGAAAAAATAAATACAATTATTCAATTATATTCGTCGAATATCGACAGCCAAAATCTAAAGTGTTCCGATAATCAAAATCAAAGTAGCCTCAATTATACATAATTTTAATAATAAAACAATAATAATAATCATAATAACAATAGCAATCGTAATAGTAGTGATAATAATTCAGAGACTTTTATCCTCGTCATTCGTAAATCTTATAGTACACCTTTAATAACGTTCATTATACCGCGAATGAAAATTAATATATCCACCAATAATAATAATCGATAATTAAAAATAATAGTACGTGTCGTAATAATAATCTCAACTGTGTGCCCAAGATTCAACGTCAAAGTGTTCCAATAATCAAATATCACCTGTTATAAAAGCCAAATTTAAATTCGTCGTGAATCAGTATTATCAAAAATTAGTTCGAATGTCCCATGATCTATCGGGGGTATCGATAGAAAAAAATTGATCGGGAGTGTCGAGTTTTCGAGCATTCGAGAAATAAGATGAGGGTCATTTCGTGCATGTTGCTCAACGGGATCTGGCTAAATCCTTAATCGTTGTACGAGGATTTTGATCATCGTGGGATCACTCAACGCGGTGGATCATTTGAGATAGTCGAAAAAAAACCGGGCCTAATACCCGCTGCGTGTCCTGTTACGCCGGTTTTCTGAAAGAGCTGAGAATCGCTGTGAACACACGTGAAGGTGGACGTTTATTTTTGCCTCGAAAAACTTCAACGTGAAGACGTGAATCGTTGAAGATGGACGCGCTGGGTCTTCAGGCTGCATTGGTCAAGCTTGATCCAGCGACCACGGTAACGCCGATCGGCTCCAGCGTGAAAATGATGCCGCGTCATCGTCCGTCCTTCGAGGTCGACGAGACCGACCTGACCCTGCGCAACGTGCTCAATTCCCGTGACGACGAAAAGTCACATCATCATCATCAACATCATCATCATCACCATCATCATCATCAACATCAGCAGCAGCAGCAACAGAAGAAGAGCACGAGTGGCAGCAGTACCGAGCAGACACTGATCAGCGGACAGAGTACCATAAGAAAATTACAAATTTCCAATAACGACAGTGTCAGCGGAACTTTAACATCAACGCAGATTACCGCAACTGCATTACCGAGCACAACGAACAATCATCATCAGAATAATCACAAGAATTCGTCGTCATCGTCAACGTCCTCGTCGCAAAAGATCGTAACTGCCAAGTGCACGATAACCGAGGTCAGGTGACGCCAGCCTTGTTTCGGCGTTAATATGATATATCACACTTATCCGCCGCATCGCGGTGGCAGCAAGTCACACGGTAAGCATCATCATGCGAAGGAGAAGAGACATCATCATCATCACAGCATGCATCATCAGCATCACAGGACACACGTGGTGAGTGATAAACGAGAGAAGTGCACAAGTCGTAGATTGGAATTACGCTAATCCCATGCATGTTTCGTAATTTCAAAGTTAGGACAATGATCAATTGTCTGAATCTGAATCATCCGATGTAACGATGGACATGAGCGTGCAGTTTTCGGTATGAGTTATGACTGCCAAAATTATGTTTGTACAGGACCGAGAGAGGAATTTATGCCGATGCCTAATCCTAACAGGTTCACTATGATTAAATGATTCATCTTTGCAGAACAATTCCAGAGTCTAGCGATTAATTCTAGAACTGAGCAGCTTCTTGGACCTTTTGACTGATGACAGGGGAAACATTAATCCCAGGATGTTTTGTATCATAAAGATAGGTTTGTTCATTCAACATTGGTTAGTTGAACCCACTTAGTTAGTTAGTTAGTTAGTTGAACCATTCGACCTACTTAATCAAAAACTCATTGAAAAACCGCAAAAAATCTGAAAATCTGCAAACTTATAGTTTAAAGATAAATCCACATTTTCGTTGCTAATCTAGTGATTCTCAAAATTCAAATGTTACAAAGTGCTTCGTGGTATTGGACTTGGACTATTCTTCGGATTCTGGGCCAATTATTATGGTGCAATATCGTGCAGAGTCGATGATTTCACTGGCTTGCCTAGTCGAAATTTCAAAAATAGAATTTTGCCTCAATCATGAATTCCAGAGGTAAGGTGGCGCTGTACCATTGTAAGCTTATATGGAATTGTGTACCAAGACTTCACAATGAAATGCCGAGCTGTGCTACGTGTCCCAGTGGGTACGGACTTGATATCGGTGAATACAGAAGCGAAGGTGCCCACTACGAGTTGGTACACAATTTACATTACGGTTTACCCTTCTCCGTCTCTCTTGCTCTTGCAGCATTCGTATCACACCTATAGTCAACACTCGGACAATGGGTTACGCTCTGACTGGCATTTCAGGCCCCTTAAGGAGCCATTTTCGCCACGCTGTTTCCTCGAGTACACATAATTCGCCGCTGTTTCGGTACAACGGTTTCGGACTGAAAAGTCCAGAGAGCACGAGATTAAGAGAGATGCCAGAACTTGCTCTCCCCGGCAGAACAACGAATATGATCCTATACATCATTCCATTGTATGGATCTTGTGGACATCGTCCCCTAATTAACCGCATAAGCATGTTTGACTGTTCTACATGGAGAAAAAAGCGAGATAATTTATGAGCAACAAAAGTGCTAATTACTGGGCTAAGTGACAAAGTACTGGAAATAATGTGGGGGTAAATTGAGCAAAAACTCCGATAGTACTGATCTGGTTACAGTATTGTTATCAGCTCAGTAATTCATCTCTCAAAATACGGCAGCCATCCCCTAACCCCAACGTTCTTCATGCTCTTGATTCTTCCCATTTCCAAGCGAAAACAAATCACGTCTTTATTGGGAGGCTCTCAAGCTTTGTCATTGTTCGAATCAACGTACAATTTGAAAGTTCAAGGGAGAAAAAGAGAATTAGCAAGGTCATCATGATGATACGAACAATGCCGTTGATTCCCGGCATTTTGCTCTCGACCGCTTAGCTCGTTTTTATCTCGTGTTTTCGCCATTTTTTCTTCGTCGTGTGACGGAGTGTTTACTCGTCGCACGCACTTTAACCGGATGTGCGTGACTATATACACATGGCGAACATCGAGGCCCGGTTGAAGGCGCGCGCGCCATTCAAAATAACGTCGCGTTCATCGCGAGACGTCTCTCCGCGATACGAAATCCCGAGACCTCTGTGTCAATTCGAAAATTATAAAAAAAAAGTACACGTATGTAAAATTTCAGCTCAGACACTGTAATTTGCTGAAATGATACGGTACACGTTCGTGAACGCACTGTTATTTCGCGATGAATGTAAATAATAATGGAAAAGTACGATGCGCGAAGGAAACTGCACGTCCCCGACGTTGATTCGTGCGTGTCCTTTCTGCCTCTTTCACTCTGTTCCTCGGCATCGAATTCTACAATAAACCAAATGGTTCGTTTTATTATTCATTCGGGTCCGCCGAAAAGGAACTTCTGTATGCGGCGCAATAGGTATTTTGATCACTCAAACACGAAAGGATATCCAGAATGCTCATGAGAAATTCATACGATCTCAGGAGAGACAGACATAGAGAGAGAGGGTTGTCCGCAAGGATCCTGCGGATCCTAGACATTCGTATGAATTTAATATCCCGCTCGGCTAAGTGCTCCGAGCTGACCCGGCTCCTTATTCGCTCTCACATTATATGCATGTCTCTCGCGAGTTTTCATCCGTGTCCGTTGTGAAATTCTTATTCCGAAATTTATATTCGATCATTATAATGTTTATTCCGCCGGTCGTAAATTTGTGTATTCGCGGTCCGCAAAAATGCGCACGTAGTACGGCTTTCCCTGCTGCAAATAGAACGAAAAAACAAACTGTTAAATCGTAACGACGGAAAAACAAGGTCCCTATTTACGGGATTACAAAGATTTCAAACGTTAAAATAATATTCTAGACATTTCGCAACCTTAATAAAAAAATTTTTGCAGAACGGATTCTTGTTAATTTTCAAACCCATATGTAACCCCTTAACGCGATATAATATAGCGCCCTCTTTTCTCTCTTTCCAGTGTCGCTTAACGTAACGAGAAAGTTTTTATTTGTTGTTGTTTAACAGCTGATCTTTTTTTTCCACTGCGATGTTGATATAAAGTCGTTAATTCACATAGACTCGCATTAATGTAACACGCTCTGGTGTGCGTTAGAATAAGCAGATAAGGAGGCGAAACAGCTGGCGAGAGAGAGAGAGAGAGAGAGAGAGAGAGAGAGAGAGAGCGCGGGAGGAGTTGCTTTTGCCGCGCTGTGGGATTAGGTAAACAAGATTTCGCGAAGCCCGTTTAGATTCACGTGCTTGCGAATCTCGAGAGCGTGACGTTGCACACTCGTGCTCAGTACAGTTTGTATGTATGTCGGTGCTCAGCTTATGCATTAAACTAAGCCAGAGCGTTACAGCTGGAGTACATGTGTATCCGTGCATGTCAAACGTAATCGTACATTTTCCCAAAAGTACGGCTAAAATACCACGTTCATTGGATCGCGGAGGCCAGGAGATTATCAGCTCGCCGGATTCATCCCAATCTGATTGACCGGCTTCACAAACTTCTTTGGTTTGTGGGACCAGGCCGGATTAACTGATTCCGCATGCGGATCAAAGGATTGGATCAAAGAAAATGAGTGACTATCACGATTGATAGTGAGATCGCGATTGATAGAGTTTAACTGAATTCGGTGTTTAAAAATTACACTCCCGGGTTAGTGAGTGACGTTGTCGATTCGGGAAATGCGGCTCAATTCGATTTTGAAGTAGTTACTGGTTTAAATGCGTTCAAAGTACTGCTAGATTAATTTTGTGGTCAATGACTCGCAGGCAATTGACCATTAACAATTTTTCATCATTTTGAATGAAATCAACTTTACCGTAACCTATTTCCTCCTCCAGTAAATTCGTGTACCATTAAGGCCTTTGATTTCTTTAGAACTGATTTAACGATGCTCCCTGTCATCCCTTAAAGGGTGTAAAGACGAGCCCTAGGCCAAGTCTAGGTCCAAAATCACGTGATCGTAATTGCTGATCAATGAGGTATCTAGAAAATGAAATTTAGTAAGGTTAATCAACCGGTATCGAAAAGATTATCAATCATTGTGTCAGTTTCTCCGTCGAATGAATGGCCTTTTCCCTTTCTATTTGCTCAGACGAATGGGATAATGACGAGGAGGGAGCATTGACACACCCAACGTTACAAGTGTCATATTACCGTTACTGTAGGCCAGTAGGTATGAAGGTAATTGAAGATATCATACTGCGAACGACGCAGCCTGGCATTAGACAAGTGTGTTGAGGGCACGTCGACGATATTCCTCGCTCGCGTTCGTGTCTGCGTTCATTCTTGTTACGTGTGTTGGGGTTCCGAGTCACTAAGCCGAATAATTTATTCACCCTCGCTCTCTGTATAGGTAGAGCCGTGCTCTCGCGAAGCACTTAACGTCAACAGGGAGCACTAGGTGCGCTGTAGGTTACTCCCAGGGACGAAGAAGAGGAGTGAAAGAAGAGGAGGAGGAGGAACAGAGGGAAAAAAGGGATATTGCCACGACACTGGTACAGCATCGTGCAAGCCTGGAATACATGTATCTGCGACACTTATCGTTTAAGGTGCTCTCTGCTTGTATACCTGCGCGAATCTTCGTGATTATCGCTTTCAGCCGATCAACGGGACGCGCCAGATCATAGATCGTCTCGGGGGTGAAAGTATAAACGCCGAAGGATCACAGAGGCGTGGAGGCGAGCTGGAAACTTAATAACAAGAATCACAAGTGCACAAAATCGTATCTTTGCGGCTTTTTTTTCTTGGTGAATTCTAATTTTATATTTCTACAGCAGATTGGTATATCAGGGAGCAAAATCTAACAGACACTCAAGAATACGTGTAGACCTGAATACTAAAATACGTGTAGACCTGACCAATGGTCCATCATTTGACGTATCAGATGAAGAAATTTTAGGGTGCTAAATTTATTGTAACTTAGTCAATTTTTAGAATTTCAACCGAAAATTTGACCTACAGGTTATTGAAAATATAACTGCAAATAAATGCAAATTATTTCTACAGTGACTTCTCCCTTTAACGACCAAGCAAAAATCCCTCAAAGGGCACGCAGAATTAAATAGAGGCTCTGTGTATAATCAAGGGAACGTAGCATCGATGCACAAGTCGGAAGCCAACAGTCTGCATAGTAGGGATAAATCTGACTAACACCGTTGTTGTGCACTCTCGCTCTGTATTCTTGCTTCGTCGAACAATGCGTCGTGCACTCGACTACATGTTCCACACCGTGGCGCGTTTCAATTAGAAATTATAATATCACTCGACTGCATATACTCGCTTATGGGTTCGCGTGTCTGCATGTGGCTGTTTGTATACGAGGGACACGAGTAACAGCGAAGCCACATGGACGTATAGGAAAACAGGGCATCGGACTGTGGAGTGTGTTGCATTGAGGCGGGTTTGCATTGCCATGATGATGATGATGATGATGATGATGATGATGATGATGATGATGATGATGATGATGACGACGACGATGAGGGAGTCGCCATCATGCCGCACAGTCTGTGATGCCACATCGTGGGATATTTATACCGTCGAGATTCCTCCGCGTCTCTCGATACGCCATTTACGATTTCTAATCTATGCTCCATTAGAAATTTTCGCAGATAGAGAGGGAGACAATTTATTCAAGAATAATACAAAGACTCATGAACAATGAATTCTTTGTTAGTTAAATCGTAAACATTGTGTCACTGCGAATTATTCGATTATTCTTTGAGAATCACGAATCAGTTTTCTTTTCAAATGTCATCAGTGGTCAGTTCTTCTGTAAAACATCCTGTGAAAGCATCAGATTTACATGTTTACCGGTTGCTGGCGTAACGGTGAACAACTCTACCAGAAAAAAAGCAAAAAGTATGGAGTATATGCAAACAAGACTATTTGCTCTCGTGCGGAAAAATCTGACAGGAAGAAATTACAACTTCACATTTTTTGGTCCTGAACGCGCTCGACAAACTACAGCTGTCAAAAGTGCCACACAAAGAAACTGACCTTTTGAAGCCTTTTATTTGGTACAGTTGTTGCCAAAGGCTTATTTTTTAGAAGTGTTTT
>JABMBS010137715.1:0-13949 GCA_018491695.1 Lissonota sp. PSUC_FEM 10030012 | reverse complement strand
AAAAGAGCGGTTTTATGATCTTTTGAACGAGTAATAAAAAAAATCTCAAAATTTACCAACAAGGGTCTTTTGATGGGCACTAAAAAATATACAAAATTCGCGGACATCATTAAAAGAAAAAAGTTTTTCAAACTGTCCGATTTGGGATAGAATGCTCCATATAGATATACGTACAAATGGCATCGATCATTCAACTACCGAGAGCGACGCCTGACTGACACGATCAAACATAGAGGTCCGAGTTATTCAAACGATATTAGTTTCTCTGAGCGCAAGTGAGTGACGGCGCCACTGACGATGTCGACGTTGATACCCGGGTTCGTTCGTTCCCGACGGTTTCGACGACGACCAAAAGCCACATCTACAAATATGCTTGATCAATATATCTCGCTTATTCTCGCGCCCATTTACGTACGTGCACACACATCACACGAGCACGTACGTATGTTTTTCTTTTGCAATGTCATCGTTATTATACGGCAAAGAGAATTTCGCTTGTTCGTTCAATGTCCGCGAGTTCTATTATTATCTATTTGATCTTCCATCTCGTTGACCGAAATTAAAGCGGATAGCAAAATAATTTTTTTTCTCTTAGTGATAAAATAGAGGAAAAAAGCATTCGTGCGAAATCCATAGACACGTGCAGGACTGGGATCTTTTTTTCGCACTTTATATTATTTTGATTTGACGTTGAGAATCCAGTAAATCTGTCTCTAACGACCTCATTTGCCTCGTCATCAACGTCGTGAAAAGAACGACGGGGGAAAAAAAAGTGGATAAAGCGCAAGAACGAGGGAAATGAGATAGAGAGATAACGGTGAAGGAGAAATGTGCAAACCCTGGCTGCTTGCGTATCTATATAGCTTCACTTCGCTCTAATGCCGTAATCACGTCAGTTTCGAAGTCTGACGTTGAAAAGCCCCAAAAGAGTGGATGCCGCGAAAAGTAACGAAGGAACAGGGAAGAGATCGAGAGATATGGAAATAGGGGAGAGAAACAAACGAGTGAATGAGGGGTGAAAGAAAGCCGGCTTGGTTTTTCAAGCCATCGCGCCATCAGAGTGAAAGTCGGAAAAAAATTTTTCCAGGAAACCGTAGTTCACCCCTTTCATTCGAATAATTCGCTAATTGAGTTGAATTATAACTTCTCCCGCATCCTTGAATATATTATCATGATTGCGAAGTATTTTCACCCTCCGTACTCTTTCTCGCGTCAAATTTTCATTCATCTCACTGTACGCCCTCGATAAATCTGGAGATGTCTTTAACTTTTAAATATTTCAAAGGGACGATTTTTTTCGTTCCTCTGTATGTATAATCGATTCGAGAATCGACGATAGTAGCGGGTCTTCGGACGGAGTGAATTATTAAAAATCATCTCTCGTCACTCTTCGTCGAAATAGAGCGATGACATTGCCATGGCTTCGCGAGCACTTGGCAAGAGTGTGAAGGCGCTAAAATCGTTGAATTTCGTTCAGTGATTGTCCTATGAAAGAGACACTGGAGGAAAGAAGGTGAAAAACTGATAGCGCCGTTATTGATCTTAATGCTCGAGATGGCCAATCTCTGAAACGTTTATTTTCTGGAACGCGCGCGAACACGCGGTGGAGTATCGATTTGCCAAGGGTATAGAGATAGACCTCTGACACGGATGTCTATTCTCCTTCTTTCGCTTTTCGACCGGGCAATTTCTCCTCTCCCTCTATAGATATATATCTCGCCCTTTCGCTCTCCCGTCTATCATTCTCATTCGCTCTAATTCGCTATTTCCTCCCTTCGCGTTGTCACTGTCGTGCCACGTTGCGCACTCAAAAACCCGGGGTTGAGGACGACGCGGAGACGACACTCTACTGTGGGGTAAGACACATTGAACGAACGAGAAAATGCGGAAAGAGAAAAAAAAAGCGAGTATAAACGAGAGTCCCAGGCAACAGACAGGTGCTCGTCACTTTATTCTCGTGAGCTTCATCGAAGAATATCAGTCTTTTTTTAGATTCTTTTTTATTTTTATCCTGGATGTATTCTCTATTTACACCTGTTCATATTACACTTTCGAGAAAATTGGAAAAATTGCTAGAGCTTGCACGAATATCAGGAGCAACAGAGGCAGTTTAGTGTTGCAGGTTCATTTTTGCAAAAATTCAAGGCTGTATATCTTGATTAATCAATACATTTTTAACCACCCTAAAATATATCTTGTCCGGGGATAGCTGTCGGGTGAATACCGACAAAGTTAGAGCGTGAAAGATTAAATGAAATCATCACAAAGTCGAAGCGTGTGAGCTCCGGGGTAACCGCAGAGATTGAGCATCGGGTTGACTCTCAGGAAGCCGCACAGTGTGGACGACACACGGCCCCGAGGGTAATATAAAATTAAACTGAGTTTCCGTTGGCAAGCTGCTGCTGTTGAATCGTGTTAAAACTCAACTTATACCATCGCCTAGACCGAGAGAGTATGAGAAGTTTTCTTCCCCGCAGCTATGTGAAAAATTGGACGGTTCAAAGTGTCGAGTGTGTCATATACCTCATCTTTGAACTTGGTCTTAAAAACTACGTTGAAAAAATAAACAAACACGAATAGAATGGCCAAGACGTTGTATGAAAAACTTTTAATCGGCCAAAAGGTATGTAACAGCGGTCCTTAAATCGTTGAAAGTTTATTAATTACGCATTCTAGGCGGAGTAAATTCGACGCACGAGAAAGTTTGTTTCACGGCCCTTGACTTCTTCACTGGGATTTAAGATTCAGATTTTACACGCGCCGTAACTGGCCCCGTGCCTCCGCACCGAAAGCGCCAGAAATGTATGGGGGCGCTCCCGTACGAATAATTACCTCTCGCTGGCACTTGGCGTGCAGCCATGAAAGCGAAGAAAGAGAGAATATAATGCGGATAAACTGTGCAAGCCCTGCCGTAAGTACGGTAAGGTATAACTCTCTCCGAAAGCAAGCGTCGAAAATCGTTTAAGGATATCATCACTCTCGTTTTTCTCCTGAATGCGATTTCACGATTTTATCGCATCGCGAAGACCCATACCAATTGTAAAAGCCATTTGAACCTGCAAAATGTCTAATCACAATTTTCGTGTAAACTTTTTTTCAAATAAATCTACCCAATGATTGACGTGAAACGAGTATACGATAATTGTCATAAATAAAAATGCAACGGAACGCAAGATGGTGCGCGTTAGGTCGGTGCATATTTCACGAGGATGAATTTTCTCATGAGATCTATCTGTACATAAATAATAATGACAAGCCGGCGAGTAAGAGGTAATTTTGCAGTGAGCAAGGATTTTAAAGACTCACGCGGCCAGCCGTGTAATCTTATGAAGGGTAAGACAGCGAATCGTAAGAGAAGCAGAAAGATATAAAGAAAGAAAGAAAGAGAGAGGGAGATAAAGAGTGCAGAAGCGCCGGTAAGCTGTGGAGTGCGGAAGGCGTGTTTTCTAGGCTCTATCCAGCGCTGGCTATTGAAATAGTTTACGACTCATGAGCATGTAATTATGGAATCGTTTGGTCTGCCCTCGAGAACCTGTTGTTTTTCTCTCTTGCCTGGGGTTTCACTGCTGCCGACTGCGAACAGCGAGGATAACACGACACTGTGCACTGAGCTCAGGTTTAAAAAAGAAAAAAAAAATCGTAAATTAAATGGGTCGCGCCGTTAAACGAGCGCGTTCGAGAGAGACCTTCGTCTCTCAAAAACCACAAAATGTCTCACTCAACAGCTAAAATAAAAAAAAAATAAAAAGAGAGATAATGCACATCAATTACCTTGATTCGTTCACTCAATTACGAGCAATCATACGAAATAATAAGTCGATGAAGAAATCAGAGGGGACGAAGAAAAAAAAGGACAGTGAAGCGAAAATTGATACAGGCTTGCAGAGAGTGCAACGATCGAAAGCATTCCCCGAGGGGGAAAGCACGTTTTTGGTGATATGGGAAAAGGCACACGCGTTTCAAATACCATACATACACCAGATCCCTCGGCGAAAAACCAACGGTTTGAGATGCTTCAGCCAATCGATACATACGGGTCGTTAATGACTTTGCAGAGGGTGGAAAATTGCTTCGCAGCAATAGGAAATATGTATCGTAGGTTTGTGCGTGCGTGTAGACAAAACGCCCGGGGGAGGAGAGACGAATTCCGTGCCGGAGAGTCGTGGTTAATCTTGAAATATACGGGGGTGTGCGGCTTAATTACGTTTCCTTGCGAAAATCGACTGCTCGTGGCACTACGTAAGGGGCGACGACGACGATGTGTGTACGCAGAGGAAAGGAAAACATGGTAAATTGGCAGAAGGTCCGAGTCATCGGGTCGACGAGCTATATGGAGCATTCACGAATACACACAAATGCATCAGTTTGGACTAATAAAGATTCGACGCTATTAACACAATCCAGTCTTCCGCCTCCACGAATACTGCACGCTACAATTTTGTCAATCCATCGACTCGGGATATCTCATTCTATCGGTTGCACACCATCGACAAATGGCCTGGAAGAAACGCACGCTCGGTATTCTCGCCCATTTCTCTGTCACACATGAATACGACATACATTCGGTTGGTTAGAAAATAATGCCATTTTTTCAATTACTTTTTTCATCGAGATATAGGGCTGCAACGAGCTATGCAGTTTCGATTGATAGCTCGTCCTAAACCCAGAAAAACGATCTAGAAATGAAAAAATTTATTTGGATTAAGGAGGATTCAGTTAAATCGACTACAACTTTTTTCTGGATGTAGTTTTAACCGATTGTAGCAAGTTTTTTTAATGTATGATTAGCTATATCTAGTTCGTGAATTGTTATTACCTGATTATATCAATGATGGGATTGGAAATTTCTATCGATCTATCGCAATTCCATCTCTTTTCCACTTACTTTCTCTCTATCTCGAAATAGAAGCGAAAAAAAGCTCTCTGGGGGAACGATAATTTGCGGGGTATTGCAGCATCAACGATGATTAAGCGTTCGAAGAAAGAAACGAGGCACCCTGCGACTGCTTCGAGAGAGTAGCACGGGGATGAAACAATTAGTGATCCAAAGAGTAGAGAGAATAGAGTGAGAGAGCAAAAGCCGATCGTTGCGCGGTGATTAAAAGCTTTTTGCCAGCACACGGCGCGCCGATGAACGGTCTCCCTCCACCCCCCTTGCCCAGCGTGCTTTTACAAATCAGGTGAGTGCGACGGAGATAGCCAGAAGCGAAATTAATCTAGCAGTATGCGCCACTACGATCGAGAAATCTCGGCGACCGTTCTGTCCATTTTTTTTGTCTCTACTTTTTTTCCACACCGTCTGCGAGCGTGAATGAATGAGAACCATAAACGTTGCTTCGAATTTTTAGTGACGAATCAATGTTTTTGGCACGGAAAAAAGCTCTCTTCGATATTTCTGTATATCAGTGTCGCGATTGGAAAATGTTGAGGCATTTTGAGCCAGGAGTAATATCTGAGGATATCAAATCTCGGTGTTTTGCGATTTCAAAGGCTGAACAAAAGATTTTACGGATTGAAATTATTGACAGATGTCAAAATATCAATATTGCCAGAATATTTAACGAATGTTTTTCGAGGCCATTAAAAAACGAATATACAGATGAAAAATTTAAAAAACATGTCTAAAAATGTCTCATTGTCCTCTATCTTGATGCTCCTTGTATTCTAATAAATCAATTTTCGTTCCACTCAGTCGTTTATCAGAGAAACTCTCGTGTTTTTTTCGCTCTTAGCAACGGGACTAAAAGGGGCTTTTAATTTCTTTTTTTTCGCGTCCTATCGAGAGACTCTCGCGGTTTCGTAGCCACGGGAGTCTCTCATGGATTGCGCATGGGGAGGTTTTTCACAGGGTTAACTCTCGTGGCTGAACATACCAGCAGTACAGACAGAGAGAGAGGAGATAGAGAGGGAACCAGAGAAAGATAAAGTGCATTTGGCGTCTGGCCAAGACACGTCGGGGCTAATTGTTGCGAGAACTGCCCCTTCGGAAACCATTATCCGGTGCGTTTTCCCACAGGAAAGTACCCCCGCGCACGCCAGAAGTGCACACTGGTCACGAAAAACACATCTCTGTAACCTCGAAAAAGACGGAGAGAGAAAGCGAATGAGAGACAATGGAGGAAACGAAAGGAAGAGTGGGAGAAACTCACCGCAATAAACGAAAAATCACGAGAAACTAAGAGCACTGGTTTTATAGGCCTCGGTGAAGTTTTAATGGTTTATTAAAAAAAGCAAGAGAGAAAGAAGGGGGGTGGGGAAAGGTTGAAAGGCAAAAACATACCCGCGATATAACCCGCCATATATACTCGCGATGGGCGTGCCCGAATGTTCATAAAGGACTAAATCATTAAAATCCTAAAAAAAAACGAAAGAAAATATATACACATATCCGGAGGAACGGGGTTATTATTACTAGTTTTCGTGGAACTTGGTACGGATTTTGCCGGGAGGTTGAGGAGATGGAAAAAGAGCTGATCCGCGGAGGCGGTGAATGCCGATGGATGAAGCAAGAACGAACGGGCGACCTCGTTCCGAGTAAAACGCTAACCCTGGGCAATAATTCCGATTCGGAAGCGCTTCCTCCTGTTCTTGAGCGTGGCAAAAGAGTGAACGAGGGAGTGAGCGAGCACAAATACCGGAGGGAACGAAAAACTCTAAAGGGCGTGAGATGCATTCACGTCTCTCCCATACATTACACCCGTATATACACACACAAACTATCACCTACGAAAGTTTATGCATACACAAGTACTCGCATAAGCTTCTGGGCATGAAGCTAAATCGTAAAAACGTAAAACCCCAGGAACTCCCTTAATGCTCGATGAATGAACCCACTGGGATCGCTCATTCTTCGCTTACTCCGTTCGTCGGTTGTTTTTGTGTGAATTCAATGTTTTCAAAAAATAAATTCGAAAGATCGACATTTGGTGAGTGCAAATGGTCATAGATTCCCGCCTTGATTGGTTCGTGATTCGTATCCGATGAAAATTACCGTTCCTCTTTCTGTGCAATGAAAAATCGTTGAAATGCCTTTTTTCGTTCCAATTCACCCAGTTACACATTTTTTTATTCACATTGCACGCACTATTCTCAAACAAGCTGTACTCGTCAGGGAGGTCAACTCGCTGAATTGCCGAACAAAAACTCACAAAAACGCGTCAGCATTTTTGTTTCAGTTATACACAAAACATGGCGAGTTGCCCCATCAACCGCTACCATTACCGTTCTCTGCCCCTCTGTCTTTTTATAATACCGGTGGACGGGGACGCACGATTGTACCCGAGGATTTGCCTCGAAGAGGAAATCGCGAGCGTGATAAAACGTGCTTGTTCTACAATTTGTCCCCTTTGATTCGTCAAAATTCCATTTTCCCTCGCGCAAAACCCTCGTCATCCCAATGGCTCGCTTGCCCCGGTTTTGTACCAGGAATTCGAGGATTTCACGATCATCACCGTACCGAGGATTTCCGTCATTTTCTCTCTTTTGCCATTCGCTTCTCTCTCACTCTCTCGTAAACCAGTCATAGGACATGGAATTTTCAACGTTGAAACATGCGAGGCAAAGCACAAATTACGCTCGTAATGCCAGCAGCAGTGACCGACTCTACGTTGCCGCGATGGCAGGAAAAAGGGGGAGAATGAAAATTGGAAACGCGATTGAAAACCAAGTCCGGCATTGCGCTGCACAATTTTGCAGTGAATTCAGAGAATGAACGAGCGAGCTTGTGCGTGTTTCATATGCAACACGAAGTGGGTGAATTCGAGGGTGAAAAAGTGGATGCCGAGTGTAGAGTCAAAAAAAAAAGAAAGAAAAAAAAACAAATTGCAGCAGCAAAAACTGTGCGGACACGCCGCAGAGAGGACAGAGTGATGACTGCGTATATAACCCACCTCCGGCATACTGGAATGTGACATGCACGAGACGTATGTCTGCTAATTCCACTAGAAAAAGAGAGAGAAAGGGCGAATGAGAGTGTCTGTAACGAGAAGAACGCGAAGCACATAATTACGAGAGTAGAAAATCTGCGGTGTGGCATACATTCTCTCGACGTACGACCTCGTACGGTATGAAAGCAGAATTAATTTGTGTATATTTATACACACCGAGAAGGACATTCCAGCATAGATGCAAAGAGCCAACTAAGCTGTAGTTAAGACTATATTGCATCGTACACACGAAGAGCACGAGAAAATTTCATAGTAAATTTTGGACTGAAACTGCCGAATGAATCGTCTTCTACTCTGTGAAGAAATAAAATTTATCTGCACACACGCACACACATACACAAAGTGAGTAAACTCTGTTTGAACGCTCGCGTGGCACTCTGCGCTATATAATTCTCTGCTCGACGAGACCTTAATAAAGAACTTAGTCCGACGGTAATGGAGACAAAATGAGAGCTCCATTAGAGTTAATGCAATGCTGGAAGAAAGCGAAAGAGAGAGGGAGAGAAATAAAGAGCGACGCTTTTATATTTTGTGTATATATCGAAGACAAGAGCAGCACGCGCAGTCAGAGAAGTTGACTTGAAAGTTCATAAAGTAGGCGATTTCTTCCACCTATAACCGCGTACACCACAGTGATACGACTATTTATAACTTGGAGCGTATAAGAGATCAATACAACAACCACGCCAACTTACTTATAAGCCACACTTCGTATACTCGTATTACCTGGCCTGTCTTTCGGTGTGCACCTTATATTAGACCGCATGATACGTGGGACGTGGCAAACTCGTCGAGGAATAGAACTATTTCTGTTCTATCGACGTCTCAAGTGAAATATATGCGATCTCGTTTTATGACTATGGCGAAATACGATTTTTTTGTAAGAATTTGGTGGCCCATTCGTGATTGAGAGTTTTCCTACAAAATCAATTAATTACATTTTGAGCAATTACGTATAAAAAGTAAGAAAGGGGATAAATTAAATATCACGAGTGTTTGTCATTTTATATGATATTATTTATGTTTCTTCATTCGTACTCTCGCATTTCCATGCGTGTCTGACTTTATACCCGGTTTTTTTTCTCACTCGAGTCAACGAACTTTGTAAAAATGTTGGCTTGAAAAACCAGTGGCGCAACGGTAAATCCTCGAACGCGAGATAAGAGTTGTCTGTGCGAAAAGCGTGTGTCTGTATTGCCAGCTCGTCGGCTCTTGATAGAGAAAAATCGAGAAAGTGAGATGAGAGAGGGAGAATCTCGGGTGACTATAGGAGGAATGAATCGCGGGAATGTCTGGCACACACGAGGAATTCTTCTGTTACTGCCCTAGGTATGTACCAAAACAGCAGAAGCTTTCGCCAGTAGAGCTATACGAGAGCATGGACTCGGTCCAACCAACTGATTTCCGCTCGAATCTCTTGGCCCCGAGGGCTGTTTCTACCAATATACACACATACACAATCAACTGTATGGGGAAAAGTATACGCCAGATGATAATTCAATCAGCGTTGCTTCGAGGGGAATTGTCACGAAGCGCAGTGACACAGGTCTAGAATTTGGAAAAAACAATTTTTTTTTTCATATCCTCCAAAGGATATTGTTCCAATTTATTTCTCTAGACCAGAATACCGCCTTGATCAATTTTATGTAGAACTTTCCGATGTTCCAATCAGAATACTTCAAAAAAAACCTCGTATCAATTATTCCGATTGGGTTGCTGAATACAAAGTTATCTCACCTGGCGAATTTTCGCACGAAATTCATGCCTGTCGCCGTCGAAGCGAGATGTATTCAAGGATCGTGGTGTTTCCACAAAGCCCCCGTGTCTTGGGGCTTCTACGTTCAGAATAGTTCCCCGGAGTATCGTTTAAGGGGAATATGAAGAGTGAAATATCGATTGCCGCGCCGGGAGAAAGAGAGAATAAAGTTCAAAATCTCAAGAGCGAAGAGGTGGGATTCGTGAGAGAGCTAGACTTATAAAGTATATATAAATCGCGGGCCCGGTTATACGGTTAATTAAAACGAAGAATATCACGGTTTCATACCGATGTAGATTTTTCATTAAGGAAATTGACATGAAAAAGAGAAATTGAGAGACAACCTGACACTGTCTCCGTTCAATTTTCCGCGATTTATCTCATTTCTTTTTCCACTTCTTGCAAGTGAGTTCGCATCGAATGCAGTGAGGCGCACGAGCTTACGCTCGACCAGCGTATGAGCATTATTATACCACAGAATGCTTTTTCCCGCAACACCCCGAGAAGAAAAGATACGACAGAATCAGAATGGATAAGAGAGAGAGTAAAATTTCACGATTCATTTAGCGTTTTGTCTTGCCGGAGAATGGGTTAATCCAGCGTGGATAACCGGAAGTGGCGTGTCTGCACTAATGGAAAGCTCATATCGACCGTCTTTCTCATGTCTCATTCTCTCGTTTCGCTCTTTCCGCATGGCCATTGGGTTTACTTGGCTGTGCTATTGGGCAACGCGCCGCTTTCGCATTCGTCCAATCGGCCCAGAGGCCTCTTTCCACATACGCATATATACATCGAAGGTTCAGAAAAACGATGCGGTTCCCGAAAATCATTCCAGTTTCTCTCTCCCGCTTTATTTTTATTGGCTTTTACCCGGGCATACGCGCATGCGATAGCAATCCGCGCGCTCTAGCGCTTCTCGCTCGAGCCCGTTATTTGACAGAGAAAACCGAGTGCTAGTGCATTCACCAGGGGATTTATAGATATATACATGTATAGACGTATCTATACATATGTATATATACGAATGGTAACGGCGAGTATTCGGAGCTCAATGGCGAATGGCGAAAAAAAAAACGTTCTCAGTCCGACAGGGTTTTTTTGCGCGCGGGCGCCTTTTTTTTTTAATCCCGTTTATTTTCGAAACCCGCCGCACAGACGCGGAGGAAACCCGAGTCGTTACGTTACACCGCAGGGAAAAAATAACGAGAAGAAGAGTGAGAGAAAGTAGCAGGACGAGAGGCGCAAAAAAGCAGCTTTGCAGTAAAATGAAGAATAAATAAAAGCGGAACGAGAAATTTTCTCGCCAAAGGGTCCGAGTACACGATACGCACACATTCCCCTTCGCACATATGCGTACAATGTTTGAAATATATATATATTCGTGTATACGAGCAATCGGTACTTTCGTAATTTGGCGAGGATGGGAAACGAGGTAGGGCGAAACAGAGTGAGAGAGAAATTCACCCGCGCGAACATCGCGGAGAATTGCTTTTTCGAAAACGTACGGGAGCCTTGAGGCAAGCCGCGCGGTCGATTAAAGCCTCGTACGTTACTTTATTAAATCTCGTTTTAATCTGGGAAAATGAAAACGACCCTGCGAGCTCTCTCTCTCTTCTTCTCTTTCTCTCTTGCGCATCTCTTCTCACGAGACGACTGTGTTAACCCTTCTTTCCCCCCGTCCCATCCCTAACATCGTTCCTGTTAATCTGGTGGATATAACGCGCATATACACGAGAATGGGCATCATCCCTCCCACCCATGAGTTGCGACATGGCTACACGGTGGGCGGATGTTTAAAACGGGGGTGGATTTCGCCAACGTTTCTTCTGCATTTGGACGGTGATTTACACGTCTGCCTATCGTGCCAGCCGGTTTGCAGACAGTATATGCACATATATATAATATATATATATGTATGCACGTTAAAGGATCACCAACTCGGCAGGGAGTGGATTAGAAAATCCGGAAATGTACATTTCTGAAATGTTTCTCTTTGTGCGAATGCGTCGACCCCCACGCTCGTCCATTTCGAGGCTTTGGAAAAAACCACGGGCGATTAAATTTCGTTTTAATTATTCTGCAGCGTTGTTCCTCTCGGGTTGGAAAAATTCATCGCCAACGTCCCTCAGGGATTTACCATACTCCGTAAGAATTGATAACGCTTTTTCATTCTATGACACAGAAGACTGTGAAGTAAAATTTGAATTTAAGTATAATTTAGAAGTGTGTGGATCAATAAAATAAAAGAAATTGTGAAGTTATGGCCTAGAAGAATGAGAAAGTAGAGTGACGAAAAAATACGGTGAATAGACGTGGATTTAGTAGACGAGAAGACGCTTAATAATCTCCCGAGTTCTCTCGTGCTAATTAAAACGTTCGAGAGAAGACCCTCTGGTATTTCGGACCCCAAAAGACTCCAATTCTTCTCCCTTTCTTCATCCCTCATTACCGGATTTCCTAGGATCTTTTTCTTCTCATTTGATCCAAGAAAAAATAGCTTATGTATCCACAGGTTTAACTATCGCGAAGTCCGTGTTCTCCATTGCTCCAATTTTCTTTTTTTTCTCTCCTCCTCTTCTGCTTCGTTTCTTTTATCAGACGGCCAAGGATCGTCGCAACGAGTGATAAAATTCAAGAATCCAAGGATCACTCCTCTTCGGTCTCTCATTCAAGTATCGGAGAGCGAATTAAGAGCAAGAACTTCCAATACTCCAAACGTCGTTGTACAGATATACATCTTGGGGCATCAAGGAACGGAATGAAAAAGTATATCACTCACCAAGCCCGAGAGATCGGAAATCAATGTCTGCCTCGTTATCGATGGAGCTTCTGCGATTATTTCATATACTTTTTCCTTTTGTAATCAACGTTGTAACTCACCTGGAAGCAGAAAATAAAAATAGCACATGAGTATGATGATATATATTGCATGGATAGAGATCGCAGAGCGATAATTCGCGAGTCTATAATTTCGAGTATAATTGCAATTGAATTGTTTGAAAATAAAATAATATCATGGCAATTGGGTATGTGAAAATCATTTCATCACGTTCGACCTTTATCGGTTTCATAGAATCTATAAACCTACGTGCGCGCCTCCGGTAACTTTCTCTAATAATTGATTTTGCAGGGCGCAGTGCCCACCTGAGGCATTTCACCTCCGTCTGTATATATATTCTCTTCTCCGCTAGACGGATATTCGATTGCCCGAAGGTACCTTCAAGGAATCGAAGGATTCACTTAACGAGATACTTTGTGGCGAAGTAGGTAGAATATAAGGTGATTGTGGGCGTCTGTTCGCGATGAAGCCTCTCTCATTCTCTCCGTCTCTTCTTCTTGGTGGCTCCTCGAGAAATCTCAAATAGAACAATACACCCAACTGGCAGTGACTATCATATATATATATCGGGCAAGTTATAAGCCAGTTGCCGAGTAAATTGTGCGCGCGTGCATGGGAGCAAAATGTGATGAAACTTCGCGTGGAAGAGAGGGAGAGGCACCCATGATCGATGGAGGAAATTGTATTATCTTATTTTACTGATCAAGGCGAGAAACATATAGATATAAAAATGCAGAGACATGCAATTGCACCGAGTAGTCCCAAATGGTGTAGCTCGCGAGTCTCCAATTCTTATCACTTTAGCCCAACCAACGAGACCAAAGTGAAACGAAAATAGATTTCATCGAGACGTGATTTTCTTTTCTCTTCGCGGTTTCACTTCATCTCCTTACTTCACCCCACTACTGACTGTGAAATATATAATTGCGGGATGTCTGAGCCTCCGCATTTGCGTCTCCTTCCACCATTTCGTATTCGAGCCTGGTTTTACGAGAAACTTTTTAATATTTAAATCATTAATGAATTATTTTGTTTTTAAATTTGATATTTTATCAATCAAATCTGAGACTTGATATGTGATGCTTGAAAATTTCATGTGGAGTACAATAATTTTTTTTTTTAAATTGAAAAAATGACTTGTCCAATATTTTAAGATTTTGTCCGAGGGCCTTTTTGCCTAATTCTGATATTTACATACAGTGGACGATTGTTCTGTCCGCACTCTATCCAATTGTCAAAACCCACCAGATAGGATATCGTTGTTTCTCCTGTTATTCGTTTCAGGACAGAAAACCTCACGAATTTTTATCGTCAATTATTCAACGTTTCACTCTGACAGATCCACCGCGGTAGTTTATCTCCGTTTTCTCATCCCCGAAACTTTTCCTATATACTTTTGCCTCGCCCT
>JABMBS010136605.1:0-14044 GCA_018491695.1 Lissonota sp. PSUC_FEM 10030012 | reverse complement strand
TTTTTTTCGAGCTCTCCTTCGGGGATTCTTCATTTTTGACCTTAATTCAACTTTTTTTGGTGGAGCCAACCGAAAAAGAAAATATCGATTTTTTTTTGCACAGTCTAATATATATATAGCACTATAGTGCACGAAGCACAATAGTGTTTCGTAATTCATGCGAGATCTTTCTCTGGCCATTGAAATGGCTTTGTTACATTTTTATGGTCCAAGTTCCCTGATTCTTCCGAATTCGGTGGGGCCCGGATATAACACGGCCGGCTGCACCGGATTCGATGATTGCGGAGGATGAAGAAGTGGCGAAGTAGCGTCTGCGGAGGTCTGAGATAGGTGTATATTATTCACGAGGCCATGCCGGACGGATGTTGCACAGCGCGTATTCATAAAGCCCAAACCCTTTGTACGAATACCTACTTTGGCCACGGTATCTCTCCGCGCTCTTTATGGAAATTTCACGGACCGTTGCGACTCGGAGTTTTCCACGGGCTAAACAAGGAAAGGCGGATGGTAGATAGGGATGAAGAGATAGGGAGGGGGCGAGAGAGATGCGGAAGCGACCGAGGAGGAGGAATTTCACGCCAGAATTTCCGTGCGCATCTCATCTTACGAGAGTCATGGTATTATCGTGCCTCTAGCACCCGTAATTCGAGCAGCTGAAAATAAATGGAAAAAAAAACCATGATTCGAAAGAAGTTTCTGCGAGCAAGAAAAGTTTCCTTTATCTCGAGCCAAATTTTGCCTGCACAGCATCGCTAGAACATCGGCATCCATCTGCTCGAATTTAGGTGTCAAAGTAGACACGGTTCGTTTTCCCAATCTAAACGCATTTTCTTAATCTCTTTTTAAAAAATGAGCCACTATTCTACACATGAAATTTTCTACACAAATTATTTTACACAAAATTATTCTACACTGGGTCATTCAATACGGGCGGATAAGGCTACAGGAGGCCTCTATTCTGAAGCACTGAATTTTGCTAATTGAATCTTGGCAATAATCGCAAATAAATACTCCCATAAACTCTACTAACATAGATCACTGTTTGAGACTCACATATTATTTTAAGACTGATATTCATCCCAACATATTCCGAAACATTATCGTGTGCTCGTGAGTATTTCGAGTGTGGTCAGGCAGACAATTCTTGAAATGGCTCAAACGCACGGTTCTCATGGGAATAAGTAACAAAGGATTGGAGATCTCGAGTAGGAATTCTCTTGGTTAGTTCTCTTGTCATTAGTGGTAAATCTATAGACCTTTCGCATCTTCTTCTTTACCCCGATCTTTTTATCTCAAAGTTCTCCACGGAAATTCACAGAATTACTTATCCAGACTCTCTCTCTCTCATTCCAAAGCTCGATGTATCCACTATATTATCGTGCCAGTGTACTTTAAACGAACTGCATAATACTGCAGAAAGCGAGGGTTCGATCTTAGTGCTTCGAACAGATATGTGTGGATATGTGTGTGTCTATGTGGTTTTTTTTGTATGGTATACGGAACACAAGCGAGACTTCTTATTGGCGGCTGCGAAACAACCAAGAATCTCGGCAACGTGTGTCACTGGGTCACTGGAATTCCACGACGTCACGACGAGAATTTCCATGTTCGAAGATCCAACGATCCTATAGACATCGTTGCTTCGTACATAACCGCGCGAGTCTGCCTCTTTACTCCATCATTCCTTCATGTATAGTCTCGCTCTATCTTCAGATGCTACCTGACACTGCACGTCGCCTAATACACACGTGCACACGAATCTATATACATGCGCATTTGGTGTACACGTATTTGTGGATATGTGTATTGCGATACGCGGCGTATCTCACGCCGTGGGGCAAAGAAGGCCGATACGGAAGAAAAACGTTTGCCCGTAGGAATTTCATACATATCAGGTACATCGATCCTCTATCTAAACCTACATGGTTCACGTGTATAGGCACGTACGGCATTCACGAAACCCATGAATATATGTGTGTCTATATATGATCAAAACACGGTCAAATACACTCTGTCGCGAGAAATTTTATGTCTTCGGCAAATGTCGAGAAATATGTTATTGCAAAACGGCATCGTATGTTTTTTTAATACTTTTATGAGCTGGAGTAAAAAAAGAAGCGTTATTTATTCATAAACCATACCACACTGAGTAAAATGTATGGTAAAGCAGTGACAAAGATATATTTATGATTCTTGAAACAATTTTGTGTGATTATACGTACGATAATTGCAATTTGGGCATTATGATGGGCCAATCAAGCATTCCAAACTGTTCCACAAATTATATGATATTGTCCGCTTATTTAAATTTTTGCTTTACTGCAATTGTAGATTTATTGATATCATCAGTAGAATCCTTTCTATGATTGGAAAGATGGATACTTTGATTCAGCTCGGAATATCAAGGTTCAATAACTTTCGCTCTCTCTCTCTCTCTCTCTCTCTGTCTCTCATGCATTCTCTCCCTTTCAACCCATCTGTCTATGTTGCTCTTTGTGCTTCAAATTCTCGGAAAGGTATTCCGGAGCTAGGCAATTGTACGTGGTTACGTATCGAATGACCATACGCACAGCTATCAATTGTTTACAACGCTGTTCAGGACGTACCAGGTGCTCTCCCATTGTTTCACGTTGAACTTGCTCTCGACGTTGGCAATAGTTTCCGTCTCTCACGAACTACAAATTCAAGCTCGTAACCGGGGATTGTTTTCATCCCTCCTTTGCAATTACATCGTTCAACGGTCTCGCGAGAGAGCTTGCAAAAAACTTTGTCAATAAAAAATCACGAAAGCGAGGAATTGTAAATGAACGTACGCTGAAAAAAACGGCACAGAACAAAAAATTAAGCCCTAATATAAATCGTCGAAGAAAGGATTCTCTCTTTCGCTAAAATTACGGCTTTTTGGAGTCATTCATTAAATTAAAAAAAGTGTGCAATTAATTATTGAGGAAATTAGTATACGGATTATTATTATCTTTTATACAGCTTTCATACGTATCACGAATGATTATCGTAGTTTTTTTTTATTAATATCATATTTTCAAGAGAACGTTGAACTTTCGTTTTCTGTACAGAGTAATGTGAGGTAGGAATTTCCAAGATTTTTCAAGCCACTCGCACGTTATTATTACTTCACGGGTGAATTGAATTTGAGGGTTACCAGCGCCTTCCGTTCATCTTTCTCACAGACAACGGCGAAGGAAGATTTTCCCTTGTTTTTTTCTCGGGCGCGATCATAAAGCGGCAATCACGAATCCCTCGCCTCGTTCAAGTACGAGGGTTGCGATCTCTCGGCAAATCGCGTACATACAATGTCCCAGAATTCTCAAGACGTACAATGTTGAACGCGGTGGAGCTACGATTTCAAATATTACTTTTACGAAGGCGCGATTCTCCAAGGACTCAGTTGGTTTCAGCGAATAAACGCACACACGACCTCGCACTTCTTCTGCTCGCAATTTCGCCGGGATTTATGTGCGAAAATGCGCCACTGTACTTGGATTGGAACGAATGACAGTAAAATAGGTGATACGTTATAATGAAACACTTGGATGTGAACTATAATCACAAGCATCGCTTCGGCGAGCGACAACGACGCATAAAAAAAACTACCGACACGAAGTTTTAATGGAATTTTTTTTGTCTCGACGGGGAAGTCGATAACAAATCTCTTCATACTATAAATAACTACATTTTGGCTCTTCATAAAAGACGCTGTTTTTTTCGCAATCACATTTTTATAGATTTTCTTGTCACTATGCTGAAAATCTCTCGTAATGATATTTAGAAGAAATTTCTGGACAGATGTGTATTTATGTTGAAAAAGTCTCAAGCGATCGAGTTATAATTACGTAAACAAGTGAACCATCTCTTTTTATTTAATTTATTGGGACTTTTGATTTTTACAAAAAATCTGTGATTCCTCTGCGTTTTGGAATTTCGTACTTATCAACCTCTATTTTTGCATTGAGACATAAAAATTGACGTTGAGGATGTGAATTGGCATGAATAAATATTTGAAAATTGCTCAAAAATTGGTTGGGAACATTTCGACGTCCGTTATTATCGGTCCCAATTATTGTTTTACTCATCGTGATGAGAATCATTACTAATAAATTTGAAAAGGATTTTAAAGATAAATTTTAATTTTAAAAGAAAATGCTTGTATATTTTAATCAGAGCTGGAAAAAGTACCGGAAAGTACTTCCGGTACTTTTTAGAAAATACAAAGTACCTGAAGTACTCGAAGTATCAAGTACCGGCAGTATTTGAAGTACAAGTACTTGAAAAATGAGTATGAAGTACTTTTCAAGTTTTTAGGTATATCTAAAATAGGTATACTGAGACAAGTATACTTAGATTAGACTTAGGCAAATTGGAACAGAAATATTTAAACAAAGAATGAAAAATAATTAAAAAATAGTATTGACGATTGTAATTATCATTTATTTTGAAACAGGCGTGGAAAAAAAGAAATACAGAATATATACATGGATATATACATGGAATATATAATACGTGAATTGTAAAAGCTACTCCAATTTTGTTTTCCTCTTAAAAAAAACTGCCGTAGACACCAGTTGAGGGACAGTATATCCATACGTCACAAAATATTATTTTCAATTATATATTCAAAGGCTTTGTACATCCAATCATCATTCAAAAGTACTTGATACTCATACTTGAAATTTACTTAAAGTACAGAAAAAAGTTTAAAACGTTAAGTACAATACTCCAAGTACAGGCCAAGTACTTGATCATTTAAACACAATACTTTAAGTACTTCAAGTACTAAAGTACTTTTTAAGTACTTCGAGGACGTCGCAAGTACCGGGTACTTCAAGTACTGCCCAACTCTGTTTTTAATGATCATATTATCCTTTAAATATTCTTAAAAAATATGTTTCTCGATTTACGAGTTACGTTAGATATCAAAGATGGACATTTCAAGCGGGTTGCCGTGCACTTGATACTACGGGCATTTGTCTCCTTTCCTCGGAGACCATTAATGCCGGGAAGCCAGTGGATTTTTTTTGCAATCCGTCAGGTGCACAGCCGGTTATATAGCATCGAGGATCAAACATCAAGGAATAACTTTTTTTTTTCATTTAACTTGTCGAAGGAAAAATTTCCACATATTCAATGATAGGAATTTCCCCAGTTTTTACGATCCATTCTTTTTATCATTTTTCCTGCAGACAGGTGCATTCGGTATTTTATGCCTATTAACCGTGTCCTAATTTCTGTTGCAGATTTCGGATTACTGCGACCCGATCGTCTTTCGGTGAGTCTCGGAGTAATTTCATGGTTATATGTCTTGGAGCTGGGTTAAATGAACGTGAAACATATATGCATAGCACTCAGAAACCATAAATTTCGTGATTTAACCGGTTCTGCCGTACATGCCATGCCACAGGCTCAAATCGTACTTCCGTGAATTAAACGTTTTGAGTACGATTTCGCCCAACAATGTCTTGATAATCCACCGCGTCTTAATCAGTCTCCATGGGGAATTCAAAGGGTGCCTTGAATACGAACCGTCGGAATATATCTATATACATACATGGTAGAAACTATAGGTGGTTACACGTACTGTAGCGTACCGTTATATACTATGCCCAAGAGCAATTCTCCGTGTTCAGTCCGATTCGGGTGGTTCAATCTAGGAGTAATATAGCAAGGAGGAGACAGACAGAGAGACGGAGAGAGTAAGATAGTGAGAGAGGAGTATGTGGAGGCATCAGATGCCCTTTCGTGGCACATCCTCGAACCCTGAGCGCTCTATAGCGAGTTCAGGACCATTACCCTTCCTCTCGTGGTAATGGCTCTCGTCGTACTCCACCACGACGACGGATACGCGCGGAAATCGCGCGTGCGGGAAACACAGGAAAACGACGTCTCGACGAGGAGGCCTCATCCTTACGGTAGACACCGGTGTCAACGTCTCGACAGTCATATATACCGACCCCGTTGCTATTACGGAGACAGACGTACATTGTAGACACTGACTCAAGTAGACACTCGTACGAACAATATTCTTCATTTTACGACAGGATTTCTCGCTTTTACCGCTAAGTCTCTGAAAGATGCACTTGATGATTAACCCTTGAACTCACGAATCCTCGGAGCCCTGTTGCCCTATCCCTGGCTGGGTTGTACGGTTCCACCATATGTTGTTTTTTATGGTAATCGTAAAACTCATTCTCTAGAGATAAAGAACTTTAATCGCAGCGTTTGTAGCCCAATTTTGAGGACCTAAAAACGATCCGTTGATCCTGCAATTATTCTTCGATATTTTTTATGTCATTATTTCTTTCATGGGGTAAACAAATATTTTTGTAGTCCCAAGCCCAGAAGAAAAAATAATTTGATGAAAATAAATTTTTCTGATTTATTTGAGTATGGGCAAAAAAAATTGTCATCTCTATAATTAACAAAACTAATCCAAATACAAATTAGAAAAAAACATGTAGTTTGGTGTTAGTCAGGTGTCAGGTTCATAAAGGTTCATTCGCTCCCTACTGAGAATGTCACCTGCGAGCTCTTTCAGGGTCATCGGAGAACAGGTGCTACAAATAGCCACAGCATCAATAGTAGCAGACGACAGGTACGCCCAGCTGTAATGGGTGACTCATCGCCATCCACGTCTTGCTCTCTCTCTCTCTCTGACTCTCTCGGTCTTCCTTTTATTGCGATAATTTTGTCCTTTTTATATTCGACGAGTTCACTTGGGTATCCGCGTAGCAAATTCTCTGAACTTGATCCCTCGTCGCTGTCGAGAAACATGGCAGCATGTCTGGCATCAAGCAATTAAGTGGAACTTTGTACAGGCTACCAGACGAGCCTGGCCATTGATGTGTCGGTATAGCGCCCATTACACGACGAGTCCTTGCAACAATGCGAGACAAAAAAAATAGAAAAACGCTAAAAAAAATTATGGCCGAGACAAAATCTTTCAAAGATGTGAAGACGCCACCCAAGAAAAAAAAATGAGATTAATATTGATTTTTTGCACTTTTTTATCATCGCATGAATTTTACACCACCTTAATTTCAATTGAATTAACCTTAGCCCATATTATTTTTGTTAGTATAAAAAAAATAATATTAATCCTTAACGGTCTCAGTATCTAGGAGTATCATAACGGTTCCATGGAGTCCATTGAAGCGTACGAGAAAAATTGCTATAATTCAAATGTCAACACCAAAATTTGAATAAAAAAATACTAATAGATGCCGAAAATAAAAAAAGGACTAATTGGTTTTTGAACAAACATAAAAATGTCATAAATTTTTGTATTGGCGATTGGAGTATCAAGAATTGCAGTGCTCATTTTCAAAATTGATAACCGATTGGACTGGTATCAAACGCAATTTAATGGTACAAAAAAATCAGCCTTTCCAAAAGGAATCATCCACATTCACTCCTCTAAGACGATAAGGGTGCTGGGAGCTTATAAAAGTAGCTCAAACGATGCTGACTTCTATTTCCGGTCTTCTACTATTAGCAGTCGGAAAAATAATTTCACAATGTAGCTCGGAGCGTTATGAAATAACGGAGGTGAATTTAAGGCAAATGTATACGAAACAACATCAGCCCGATCTGTAGCCGAGCGCGCAACAACAAAATGAGGAGAATCCCGAGGGTTGTGTTGGCGCATCCAATGCGCAGGTCGACCGCGCGACACCGCACCAAGGCAATATTATTATGGCAATGCCTGCTTGCTCGTGGGATAAACTCGTTGAGGTTAAATTAATGGCGGTGCGGGGACGTCCGGCGGCTCGCGAGACAATACAAAGCCTCCCTGTGGGAGGTGCAGAGAAGAGAGTAGACGCTGCGTGGGTCTCGGCGCCCAGCTCTAAAGTGCACGAAAGGAAGAAAGAGAGATAAAATGAGAGAGGGAGAGAGAGAGAGACGAAGAGGGAAAATAGCGAGAAAAGAAGGGAAGGGAAACGGTAGTGGACCACAAGGAAGAAACGCCGGGAGGGCGACAGTCAACCAGCGACAGCAGAAAGGGAGAACGAAGAGGGGTTGGAAAAGCCATTGTTCGAGCTGGTTGCTTTGCGTCTCCCTACGAGTTTGTCGTGACTTCTTAAAAAGTTATATAAAAAAAAAAACGGTAGCCAGGATCTTTCCCTCATACAGCGAATCCCTCAGGTCTCCTTCCCCATCTCTTTCTCCCTCTCTCTCTCTCTCTCTCTCTCTCTCTATTCGTTCATTTCTTTTGCTCGTCAGGCAAGCTGATTCGCCTCAGCAAGCTCGGCAGGACGTTCCCGTCCTGTTCTCGGAATACAGGATTGATATCGAGGGTGCTTTTCTTGCGTCCGCGCAGAAAGTGTCCCTGCGCCGTTCACCGACCAAACACCATACGTCGCTTTGAGACAGACACATCGTCTTTCCATTGGAAATCACGTTCGACTTTGGACTTCCTGTTGCTCGATACCTCATAAATCCCTCAACATCGAGAATTCGCAATATAGCTTCGATCGTGGAATAAATAGTGACAGGAATACGCCAGATTTCTTTTCACCAGCAGCGATTATTTACCGCTTCTGTACGTGCAGCAGAAAAAGCACAATCTCTTCTAACTCTGAAGACCCTTTTCAACTCTTCGAAATCACATTCGACCCCGCAATCCACTTTCTTCAATGGAAATATGGTTGAAAAAATATCATTTGTCCGATTCAACTTAAACCTCTTTTCAACGTTATACTCTTCGATTCTTAGGATAATAATTCAAGATCCACAATCAGTGGAGTAATTTTCAAATTGTGGCATTACTGCAACTGCAACTCGATATAAGCTTTATACACTGCAACAGAGTTTGTTTATGCGAGATTCGTAAATTTCCGGATAGCGATTGCTTAAGCAACGGTTGAGATTCATAGAAACAATTTTGTTTTCACTGCGTGGGAGCTACTCCAATTGGTTAAACAGAGCGAACAGGTCATAGATAAATCGTGTGTTTAACCAAGAACATCGAGGCAGATTTGATGCTGGCTGTTTGGTTTCACTAGGAGTAAACTATGCTACGTTCCCAAATGTCAATATTATGTACGTTGTTTACGTAGCGCAATCGCTCCAACCTTGTAATAATTAAAGCAATCGGGATGTATCCCGATCGTGGTGTACCCATGGACTATTATCAGCGCCACTTCTCGGTATTCTTGCCTCACTTCCCTTTGCATCGAAAATTGTGCAGGAAATTTCGTCAAAGTTCGTAGTACACAAGAGTCAATCGTTCGTGCAATGATGCATTATTACAGTAAAAGACGAAACAGTTGTTAAGACCTTCAGGTGATCTCAGCATGTAGTACATTATTTACGCGCACATGTCGTTGGATGAATCGTTAAAATGTTATTTACGATTTACTGAGACTTATAAACAAGCTGGGACGAGGTACCAACTACAAACGCATTCGCGATGTCATTCATCAGCCGGTTCACGCTTATCAGCATCTAATCAACTCCCTTGCCAACATATTGAATAGCTCTGTTTTTCATGCGTCATCAACATTGTGGATTAAACGGTGATAGGTATAAGCCCACGTTTTGCATTCAGTGTGGTCTCTCTCGGCATGGTTTGTCCTACAACGTATTGCCATTCATGTGGTTATACACGTATAACCTAATATCTATTGTACACGTGTAATTCCGCCTAACTTCGGTAGATTGTACATTTCAGGCAACCCGACAATGCGACAATATCATATTTCTTATTCGAAGAGCAACTTGAGCGGTAGGCGAACCTTTCTTTTCTTCTGCAAGCATTCGCATATCCGCCGGAAGTCAGTGTTTTTCTTTACGCTGACGTTTGCCGAGAAGAAGGCGGTGTGTGTCTCAGTCGACAGAGCTCCACCTACAGCTTAAGTTTCATGCAATCACACCGAGAATCCACCTCGCGTATACTTGAGGATGTATCTTCGGTTGGAGATACACCTAATACACGTCCAAGTCGCCGAGGAGGGTAGGAACTTCTGTGAGCAACCGTGTTACTCGTTTATAAGACGACCATTACTCATTCCTCTTGCCTCCTCTGCCTTCTCGATTCCAGCAACACCACTCACTACTTCCATCGTTCTTTATTTTTTTCTTTATTCCGACCGTTTTTTCTTCTCTTTATTTCTCTATCTTTCCTGGCCTTCTCTTAGCCACACGGTCATATTACATTCGAGTATGCAATAAACATGCACTTTCTGTATTACATCTGTTTGCTTGCTCGCGATCCCCGCAGAAACGTTTCGCCCGCTGACTTTATACTCCTCCAAGGACTTCGAGGATTTACTACGTCGGGTATCATCGCAGTATCGCGTTGCTCTCTCAACTTGAACACGCAGAACACAAATTCATGGCGTTTAACCGAATGCAGTCATGCGGGCAAACGGATACATCAAGAGAAGTTTGAATGATTGGAAATCCAATTGGTTTTTCAACGATTATTCTCATATGACAATCGAATCAAGTAGATGTCATCAGGATAGTCAATCAAATTAATTATACTTTCAGTCTCAGAAGGTACGATATTTTTCAACAAAAATATTAAACTCAGAATCTTTGACGATACTTGTGTGACTAGTAGAATGAAGAGGGAAGATCGCATAGAGTGGGACAGAAGACGAGCCAAGAATCCTCACTCCTTCTCGCTGATTCTTCCCACTGTCTTCATCCCTTTACGATCTGCGTAACGACCCCGAACTTTAAACGAGCATCGTGGGTTTACCCTCACAAGGGAACCATTTGGATGGCCCATGTGGACCGATTGAGCATCGGTGACTCAGTTGAACTGCTACGCCCCGTCGACCTTATACGTCCAATGCATGTACGGATTTTCCTACTGAATACTACATTATATTGCACGTATATAGTACACGCGCACGTGTACTATACATATATACGTAAGATATGCTATGTCTGTTCGTTGGAAATTCCATTTTAATAGACTATATCGCGGTGGTGGAACACTGCGCGCACCCCGTAGCCAATTAGCAGCAAGTTCGTTGAAAGCTGTTGGTTAAAGTTATTCGGGGTACGGAGATATACGACAGGGTGCTGATGGTGGTGGTGAAGAGGGCCAGGCAGGAAGTTTGAGGTTAAGGAAAAGACACTTTCCTACGAGACTACTAGGACGCCATCCGTGCCTCAAGACTTTACTTGTGAATCAAATTAACGTTGGTCTTCATTGTTAACCACTTCTAAAGCCCTCTTTAATATATGTGCGTATACAAAGTGTTTTGTATAACGGATTTACAACTATTCACACAAGATAGTTCACAAATGATCGTCGAGGTAAATATTTGAATCGTGACAAACTCATTATGATTAATTTCATGATGATCAATTGGGCGTGGGGGAATAAGTCGCCAGAGACAGAAACCAGACAAAATTAATTATAAGTAACGGGGTCAAAAATTTTGACATAGGCTTGAGCAGTTTTGTAATTTTTATTTTGTCACCTCTCAACTTTGGTCTTCCAATTTTGTTAACTCAATACAGTTATTTCACAGACATATTCATTTTCAATTTAATTCATTGCAAACGCAATGGCACTGGAAATGCGAATAACGAAATGATCATAATCGAAGCCTGTTTATAAATAGAATGCTCAACCATCCAGTTGCACTTCCATCAAGGTCTCATCTGTGGTGATATTCATTAATATCAAACATGACAATCGTCTATAATCCATTACCATTACATATGGCAACAAAAGATTCCAGGTCCTTCATTCTTTTGCATTTGCTGCGCGATCTTTTATGACGAAAGACGATGGTAGTCTCGTAATGTGCGAGAGGGAAAGGGAGAGAACATGCGAGTGCATAGCGATGGTACGAACACAGAGATGAAGAATCCCAGCCTGTAGGGACAGCGAAGGCCAGAACGACGACGTACGGATAATGGAAGATAGAGCGAATAGGTTGTGCCCGGCTCATTGTTTATTATGTACGTATAGCGTAGCTCAAGGGGGTTTTATAAGCTGGCCTGTTTGCGAGAGGTGGAAAGGAGTGCGCGCTCGCGGTGGCATCGTACGAACACGGCAAACGCATAGCAACTGCACCACCACCAGCATCACCAGCCGTTCACTGTGCAATGCACTCTTTTCCAGTTGAAGTAAGCAGAAAGAGCGGGCTATAGCAATGCGCACGATCTGTACGCAAAGGAATGCCGTTGCAAACGGCAGGAACAGAAGCAGAGCGTCAGAGACCAGAGAGAGAGCAGCATCAGTATTATATATACTATAGATCGTGGCAATGCTCAAGAGTGTCGCAAGGTAAAATGGAGATCGGATAGGAAATGGTTCGCTGCCCAGACTGTATTCCATGACTTTGTAAGGTGGCCCTGCGGAAACACTATAAAGGGGACGAGGGATCATGCTTTTAAATTGACCGAGTATGTAGTCTACCATCGATTGGTAGACGTGAGAAAAGGAAGGTTCGTGAAATTCTGAAGAAAGAAACATGAGCTTGAAAACGGGAGAGCGAAAGATTGCTCAAAAAATTGAGCAAGGTGTTGAATAGGAGTTCTTCTTTGGAATATCGATTCTTTCACAGCATTTTTCCCATAATCCAAGCACATTATACACAAGCAGCTTGGCTTATACGGCTTAATAAGGTTGTCAATCAGTCTTTCCCTAGGGTGATTGGAAAAAGATTGAAGCGAAAGACACTTTTATACATTGCATTTTGCGATGCTTTAATTTTTCTGGAAATTAAAACAAAGACCGTCAGACTTACTGGGGTTAAATTGTGATACGAAACTTTATGAAAAGTGGACTAGGACTCGAGAATATTTATATCATACTTGATGAATGTGAATTTTTGATTTTGAGATATTTTTAATTTCAAAGAAGCTGCATATCACGCTTACAACTCTTGGTAGTCCTTGGTTGCTTCAGCTGGATTATACACGTGCAGTCTATACCGAGAAGATCGAGAGTGTCAGAATTTTTCATGCTTCTTTTGCTTCATATCGGTCTTCTTTGTTATCCAGTTCGTTTCTTGTTGAGCAGACTTTCGCATTCCTTCACGCTTATTGGTTCCATCTTGATTGCTTCGGTTCTATTAGGGCCTGTATCTGTACGTCGGACTTGGCCATCACTCTTGATAGCCCATGTACGTCAATCAGGGCAGGAGCACGTGCCTCACTTTGATACTCCGAAGGTATATGCGATTAACCAAATGAAAGACGATGCGCATGAATACAGCCTATCATACGATCACTGATACCCTCATTTTGTATTATAGTAGTTTTCCCGGCAATATTTGTTGTATCGTGCTGCGTTGATTGACGAATCAATGAGACTGTAAACTCAGGTTTCGGGCAAATGTTTTGATGTTATTAGCAGTTTGACGAGTAGCTTAGAGATATTGCATTCCAGAATTAATGGAAACCGAAACCGATCACTCTGCAATTTTGCATAATATAATTATCTTTCATGTGGTTCAGATCTATCAGTAATATCGACCATTACGTGGCTACACGCTATTAGCCGTTCAATAGTTTGCCAACATGGCACGGACGAGCTTTCAATCCTGCCAAACTATTAATGGGCACACCTATACATATATCTAGGCACAAAACTCACGGACAACGAGAAATAGATATCGACTGGGAGAGATACGTATGATCCCAGTTACTGATGTACCTTACCCGAAAATTTAGAGCGAGCTGCCAAGAGGAATAAACAGGTCACCGAGCGTTCACTGTCCTCTTTTTGTTCCGTCGAAAGTTGATGTCTCTCACGGCATTATATGCACATGTATGTCTACGCCGAAAAAAGAAACATCATTTGCCAAATAACGTCAGTCTCCCGGAAAACAAAAGATGAAATGATTATCTCGTTGTGGCAACGAGAAAAAATAGTCAGTCGATATCAAGTTGTTCTGTCATACCCACGTCTATCGAGACAACTCAAATTTAATATTCAAACGTATTTGGAAATCAATCACACACAATATTCAAGCGTATTTGAAATCAATCACACACAATATTCAAGCGTATTTGAAATCAATCACACACAATATTCGAGCGCATCTGAAATCGCTTA
>JABMBS010135496.1:0-14065 GCA_018491695.1 Lissonota sp. PSUC_FEM 10030012 | reverse complement strand
CGAAAGAAAAATTAAAAAATTTTCTGTTTTTTCATTTTGATAAAAATTGGATAGGTTCACTAAAATGTTCGTAATTTTTTTTTTCTAGATAGATCTTTGGATTTCACATACGCTCATTCTCTTCGCGATCGCTGAAAATTGTTTTTGAACGTCCCCCTCTGAACCCTAAATGTCTTGTCCTACTCAATTTTTGATCGGAGCAGTATTTTTCGACATAAATCAACTGTAAGATTAAAATGGGACGCCCGGTATATTTATATCCAGTAATCTAAAATAAAAATGCAAGGTCCAACGTATTAAGGAGCAGGTTAAAACACTTGGCATTAATCAAATCGAAGCTAAATTTGATAAATAATAACGAAATGGAGTTTTTAAATAATCGGAGTAAAATATTCTCGACAAAGTGTAGGATTAGATTAAAAAATTAAAAAATGGATTGTACAAAATTTTCAAACCCTTGTAAACCCCTTGATATATAATTTCCCGAAATCATAAATGCCCGTTTGATCAGGACTAGAGCAAAAGTGATTTTCTCTTCTTCTCGAGACGTTAATAACGACCATATAAGTAGCTCAACGTTTTCATTCGCCTTTCCCTCGAGATCTTTCGACGAACTGATCCAAACAGCCTCGTTGACACGTAGGGTCTAATTTATGCCGCGACAGCTTCGCATACGTGAGTATAATAATGTGCTTGTACCACTATTGTCACTATTATTTATAATAAAGCGTCAGCGGCCCGCAGTGCTTGGCCCGGACGTCGTCATTGAAAATCTCGAAATTTTCGAGTGTTCAGGTGCTCAGTCGCCATGATTACGATAAAAAAAAATAACAATAACTTGGCAGTGGTAGAAAAAAATAAACGAAATTACGATGTCGAGATCCATGGATACTTTGGTCTACATTTGGTACACTCATCGTGCTCGTACTCATTTTTTTTAATCCATTACAGCGACGCGGGATTATTGCCGAGACGTTTTTGCCATCTGACACAACGCGATACGGGCCCCGATTTCTCAGTCACAACGAGAATCAAAGAGAGAACAAAAATAAACCGCCGACGGCACTCGATTATACCTGCCGGGCTAAGAGATTTTTGGCTAACAACGATGAGATGCCGGTGCCTGTGGAGTAACCGGTGAATGTATTTTCACGTTTATATATATAAAGAGGGTTCGCACGGTCGAGTTAGTCCAGAGGGGGATACCGGATTCAACCCGCCGCGTTTTGGGGTGGCTACAACTGGCAAAAAAGTATTTTAGGTCCGTTTGGTTCACTGAACGAGTATAAACTTGGCTTGGGTATCGTGAGAAAACGGAGATTTTCGTGTATTTCAAGTTGTCACTAATTAACCGATGAATTTGTGAATTAATGGCAATTGAATAAAAGGTCTTGAACCACCGTCAACCTTCAATCCGATGATCCCAACGATCAGCGTCATTTTAACCACTTTTTGGCAGATAAAAATCCGAAAAATACTTATTATTATGAATACACGGCTTATAATTATTTAAAAGTCGTGATATTGCGGAAGTGTGTTTTATGATGGCAGAGATGTATTTCTGGTAGAGGAATAAGTGGTAGATCTGTGAATATGCCCTTTTTTATCGCCCGGTCGACTATGTCCAATCCAAACTATCACAGTCCGTGGACCCAAAAAAAATTGATCATGACAAAAAGTCTTCGACAACCTCAAACTCAATTCCCAATAACCAGTGTGAGTTATACCCGGTTCAACTCGCAATTTTCACAGCCGGAAGTGTCATTGTGAGCAGTCTTGATCCCTTGTTGCTTCAGTTCTGAGACAACGCTCGCGTGCCACGGGTCATATTCAGAGGGCATCGAAGAAGGGGTACCTCGGGAATAACACGCCATTGAGGCCACATAATCGGTCCAATCATACCACCGTATGACGGTGCGGTACACACAGGATCATCTCTCTTTTCGTCTTTTTCGATCGGGCGCAAGGGCGCTTCTACGGGATTTAGGTTAAATCGGGGCAGATGCGATGGTAAAAGCATACCGGCGACAGTCAAAAAGCCTCATAGCATTCGATATAAACGATGGAACTATGGAAGGGAGGCTTATGGGGTTCTGAGGTATCGCGCACAATTGACGGCACCTCTAGCGGATCCGATCGGTGCTGTCGTGTACCAAAAAATCCGGGAGGGGGTTCTCTAACATTAAATGTTGGTATAGATAGACAGAAAAAGAGAGGATAGAAAAGGAAGCACACATGCCTTCGGTAGGGCTGCGCGCCGATGGTGCACATGTCCCCCAATATCTCGCACATGCCGACGATGAAGCGAAGAGGGAGGTCGCATCTATAGTTTGTACGGTTTATACCTATGCAACACAATGCCAATAATAACCTATCGGTGCAGGCACACGGGTGCCTCTCTTTTTCACATACACGCAAACACACGCTAACAATGATCATCATCGCACATTCGCACCCTCTTTACCCCTGCAGAAAAATACCCCCTCCTGCAGCTACCCTTCTCTCTCTCGCTCATAATACCATTTCAGTTTGGGCTAAAAAGATCGAATGGCGGATCCCAGTCTCTCGCAGATTCCAGCAGATGCTGACGCTGAAGAGCCATCGAGCGGCATGGAGAAAGGGAGGAAATGGGAATGTGTGGAACGACTGTACATAATATAGGGGTGAAAAAAGGGAGACGAGAAGAGAGATGGAAATACATTGAGAGACGTGAATCGAAGTGAGACAAATTTCAGAAGGGGGCGACGCACCCATACATGTGCTTTCATTCCGCCAGCTTCAGTTCGGTCTAGCGGGGGATGCTCACACAATGAGAGCCGTGGGGGCAGGTGTGGGCATCCCCCTTTTCGATCCCGGTTGCCGGGCGCGTGCCCCACACGAGCGGGGGCGGAGTTCCCGTTTCATTTTTCGCGCGCACGCCTGTTATACTCTTCAACAGAGATATATATATACATGGAAGCGAGAGGGATGCGTAGGTTGTTAAGGAGATGCTGAAGTAAGGCAGCCCGGACGTCTCAAGATGAGGGGAGAAACGTCTGGTGCGTAGTTTTGCCCTTTACCCTATACGATGCATCGCGTAGAAGCATTCTCTGATTACCAAAACTCAAAGTTTCCTAACCAGAAGCAAGAATGACGTACACGCGATACGCACTGGATGTGCGTGTGTGTATTTATATATATAGCTTGAGAAAAAACTAAACTACCAAGCGGACGTTTTATAAGAGAACATTGAAAATCTCGCCATCGCTTTGGTGCATGTATACACAGGAAGGGGGTCGGAGAAAGCGAGTCAAAAGGGCGAGAGAGACGAACGGTTTTTCAGAGTTAACGGAAAATCAAGGACCTACGCCGCAGACTTTTTCATCCCCACGTATGTTAAACGTGAAAAACACGATTCCGTAAGCTAAATAGTCGGGGAAGCGCGCATCAAAATAGCGGCAACGACAAAATGATACTTTACGCCGTCGGACAATAAAATATTGCATGACCCTCGTACCCTCATGAATACAAATTTTCGAAAGCCTATATTTGATACATGAAATATCTGCTTAGAATATATTCACGTATTTGATTAATAAATTCTTTATACAAAATATATTCACAATATCAAACTTTTGTGGTCATTAAAAAGTGAATTTTGAGACCCTGGATATTCCCCTTGATTGGTAAATCGAGGAAAACTATCGCAAATAGCGATAGTTTTCCTCGATTCTTTTCCTCGATAACACGAATATGCTATTTGCGATGATGAAATTCTTCACGGATCATGCTTGAAAGTGCAAAAAACGATTTCGGATGGCTTGAAAAATTGATAAATTGAGAAAAACATGCTTTGAACCTCTAAATGACAAAAAAAAAATAGAGTTTGAGTTTGATAGATTATTCGTACCTTATCCATAAATTCAATTTATGATTTGACAAGGTGAGGCTTTCTCGTGGTGTGACTAAAAACACTGGAAATATACGTGTTTTGGTCTTCTTTATCATTATCTCTTACGTTAGTTCAAGAGACAATAAAACTGGCAAATTCGTAATCAGCGTAATTATTAAAGTGATACCTCGATGGAGAATTCAATGGGCATTAGTCGTATATCGTACTGAACTTCGTCAAACGACAAAATACGAACTATGACTCAATACGGCTCAATGGGAACGACTCAACAAAAGGACGCTAAGATGAATTTGATGCCGCGTGCTTCTGCTGCTGGATTTCAAGTTCCAAAGTGGTTCTTCCGCGGTTTCTCATAAGTAGCCACGGTAGATTTAGCGTGTCGAAGTTGAGCACCTTTTCGATGCTCATTACAGTCGTGTCCCGCCCCCGGCGGTGGGTAATCAGGATGTGTGGCGGGGGGCTCCAAGAGGGCGGGGGTGGTAGGCGACCTCGCCTGAGGCTCTTACCATCCCTCTTCCTCCTTTACTCCGCGATTCCTCCGTCTTCACCTACATTGTCTCACTCGAGTTTTTCACCATCTCTCTCTTTTTCTCTTGCTCTCTCTATCTCACACATACACAAACGCACATTGCCGTAACTTTCCGATCCTTCCCTCTGCCTTTAATCTCATCCTCTCTCATCTTCCTCCTTCGTCCTCTATCTTCTTCTTCAACTTTTGAATGATGAGCCACTTACTCACTTCTTCGCTCAAACACACCAGTGCGCTCTTCTCACTCGTATTTTACTATATCTGTCCCAAATGGGGATACGACCGGGCCCTCCACGGGCCCGAAGCAAGCGAAAGGCTCTCGATCCTCTCCCTCGGTCTTTCATCTCTCGCTTACTATCGAAACTTTTCGGCGTTGCCCGCTGCTTTGCATTCATCGCGCATTATAACCCCAACAGAGTTTGAGGAAGTGGCGCACGTTCACACCTCCAAAACCCGATTTCATCATGGTTCGCTATCATCGTTTCGAGACTCTGTGAATCGATCAGTATAGGCAGGATCAAGCGCGATAATGATTGATAACATTTTTGCTCTGTATTGAACTCAATATAGTCTCCCATTGAATATGGCAAAAAACGATTATGGATTAAAATTTTTAATTCAAATAATAGTGAAGAATAATGAATTCGATATAATTGTACTTGGTCAGAATGATGATGAGAATTGTGAAAAAAATTTCGTTACAGTTACAGCTGTCATATTCGATGGCATTCAATATCCCATCAATTAAGGCCCAAAATCCTGCAAAATAAAAATTTCCTTATGGCTTTCTCGTTCTTATTCTCAATTCACAAAGCTTTCTTTATGAGGAAGCCAAAATTCATCTCCGTACTTTTTAACAAAATTACCTAAAGTTTATTCACCATTTCTGAACGTCCTGATTTTCTGGCCAATTGTCACGTTTGAAAGCTGAAACATTAGTTTTCGGGATGCCTCGTGACTTGAACAGAGGGTAAAGGGGTGGCCAGTGCGAATTTAAGGGTCCTGGGCTGTCAGACCCGGGGGAATAATAATGATGAGCGAGAAGGTCGGTGGAATTTTCGAGCAGTCCAGGAAATGACGAGGTGGCAGATGGCCTCCCTGGATGGGGAAACATATACACTCGCAGGATCGAAGGCTCCGCTTTACTTCGCGTTTCTTCCATTCTTGGTCAGACCGTTAGCATCAGTCAGTCAGCTATACGGCAGTTCGCTGACATTTTTTTTCTTCAGCGCAAATGATTCCAATGCCTGTATCTGTACAGAGAGCTGTCCCAAATGCCGTGTTATTCCATCTCATTACGGCTCTGAGAATCGTGATGACAAATTGAAAAGGAAGATCGTCTCGTTGTAACAACGAGACAGAGTAGCGAACGTGCCTGGCACAACAAAGGCAATTAGAATTTGTAGCATTATTTCGCCGAGTCTCTATCGGGATTGAAACAAAGATTCGACCGATACTTCCAATCGATGATTATTCCCATCAACGATATTGCTGCTTCGATTCTTATTTATGTATTTTTCTGTGCCTCAAACTTACGCCATATAATTGAATGGCATCGAGGAGATGCGAATGAGAAGCCGATCCATTTCCAAACGAAGATCGATGACTGGTGAACAAAATATTGCAGTCATAAACATTCGATATTTGAATACGGTATTGGTATGCGTCTACGTCACATCCGTCAAGTTTTTCATCCTCGAATCGCCCGATACGTCGATGAGTTACCTGTAGCTTTGCAGAAAATAAATAAAAAAAAACAAACTCGATGATCGTCATGACAGTCATCATTGTCCGTTTAGTATGCGAAACGTCGCGCTTGCACGAGGCCCCATTGGCGTTGCTCAAGACATTTCCGGAAGCCGATAACGGGCTTCCAATGCTAAAGAAGTTTATCGTTCTGGCCTCTGCAGTATCTTCGAGTGGCATAGCCACGTATATATACCGTCGATAACTCGGATCGTGAGCCCATCTTGCTCTCGATTTATCTTTATGTCCATCGCTGATTTCTTCTCTCTTTTTCAATCGTTTCGCTCATATATATGTGTGTATAAATACATATACCAGCGCGTCGTTCGTTTCCTCGGCAAAGACTCGATTAGATTAACGCATTTTACATCGAGTATCAAAACGGTATATATCTGGCTCACACAGCACTGCACTGCAGCAGAGAAAAGGGTAAACGGGAGGGAGTGTCGCCGTTTAGAAGGGAAGCAACAAGATCTCGCTAAACGCTCTCGTGCGTTCCTATACCGCATCCCAACGTGTGCGAGACTCGCGCTGCACTTGCAGGTTTCCTGCCTGTTGGGATTTCTTCTGGTACCCTCGTCGTCGTCGTCGTCGTCGTCGTTGTCTCGTCCTGAAGACGCTTCGGAGAACTTCTACTGTCCGGCATTTGAAACACGTCTGCATGATGGAGCTCAACGTCTCTCCCAAGCGGGAGGAAAATGAAAAAACAACAACGGATAAAAAAACAGAACGTTAACGCCAGTCTTAGCGACAACCGGGTATCGCGAGACAAGGGGGGTTTCTTCTCAAGTCCAATGCCCCTCACGGATATCTTTTTCAAGATTCTTGATGCGATCCTGCCATACTCGCAATGCGACTGACAGTTTGAAAAGTGACGTCGACTCAATGGAATCTAGAATTGGATTTATGAAATACGAGCGGAACTTGCTGTGTTATAGATTGTTTCGTATCGAAATTATTTGCTGAGAATTAAGCAACGAGTTGGGCCAGCTTTGAAAACCGTCCACTTTCTTACAAAAGTTTGGTACGAATCAAAAAGGTTGGACCGTTCGTATAGCTCTTTGCTGACAATCTCAGGCCTTCGGCGAAGCCCATGAGGAAGATATTTGGAAAAAAAATTTATGTTGTACTCTTCGAGTCCCAGTGTGATTGCCATGAACGCTCACTACACACTCGGACGAATCCTCGCTTTGGTATGGAAACCGTAAGGGCTTCGTTCCTGTATTTATATATATATATGTATATATACTCGCCACTCACCGACAGAGGGACAAGGTTCTACCGAAAAAGGGAAAGGAAGGTTGGTTTGGGGTCTTGGCAAAAAAATTTCTACGTTCCCGTCTCTCTTGTCCGTCTCATCTTATTTCTCTCCTCGAAGCTTCTCATTCTCAAGCGCATTCTACCGCGCAACTCACGACGTTTTCCGTTTCCCTGGAACTACTTTATATCGCCTCTCTCGCGGTATCTTCTTTCTATTTTTTTTCTCCTTTTGCTTTTTTTGCGTACAGGGACAGGTATACCGCGAGCCTGGTTTAAAGAAATCGCGTTCGCGAGTTATACCTTCGTTCATACTTTCAAGGGCTCGTGGGTGCATAATCATCAAAAATCTTTTACAATCATGACCGAGCAAATTTTCGCAGTAGGTCGAGAGTCTCTGGGTCGATTCATTGATTCATCATCGTTGATCATTTTTGCAATCGGAGTTCTGGTTAATTAGAAGAAGAGGCAAAAGTTGAACGCGAAGGAAAATTGCAATGGGAACAACCGCTGCAACGTTGATAACTGATTCTTTGGTTACGTTTGTGATGCCGAGGCTAAGAGAGAGAGTGAGAGAGGAAACGATGGACCGCGGCGCTGCTTCGGCGCATCCGTTAAGGGAATACTGAATCCAGAATCATGAATGAACTATGCGGTAAGACGAAAGAGAGCTGCTCGGAGAGTGAGCAAACGGACAGAGAGTCAGAGTAGTCTTTCTCCGATCCGGGCCGCCGCCACACAGCAGCGACAGCAGCCCTATTATTTAGCATAGCCACTTTTTCAGTTCGCCACCCTGTTACTCCCCGCTTCTCGAGGCCTCCACGACCCGCGTTACCAACCGCGTCCTCATCGGGACGCGGCGGCGTTTGTCTTTGTAGACGCGTTCCCGATGGATGATGACGATGCAAGAGATGGACAGTGGCGTCGCCGACTGCCGAGTCCCAATGCTCGCCGGGAGCCTCCTCTCACCGCCGCCCCTTAAAATCCACCTTCAAAACTCGGTTGCTCCTCTCGCTGCTCCAGATACCGAATAGCCAAAGCATCAAGCCTCGGGAATAAATATTTCATCATCCGATGTTTGAATTTTTCGGTCATCCTCTGTCCAATGATCCTCTTGTACAATGATACTTTTGAAACATTGGAATTTTTCATATACTCTGCTCGATTAAGTTTTCCTTGCTTTTATCGTAATTATGAAACAAAAAATTCCGAGTGTTCTTCTTGATGCTTAATTCGTGTTGTTTTTTTTTTTACTGTTGAGTTTAAAATAGCTACCAGAGCACTTTAGTCTAGTCACTCGCTTCTCTGCACTTAATAATTGTTATTTCATAAACTTTGGCTCTATTAGAGCGCTTCTTCTCTAACTTTTTTTTGTTGTTCGGCTCGTTGCGAGACTTGAATTGGATTTTTAAAAAAATATTTTTATCGATATTTTTATGCCAATATATTTAAAATTTCCCAAAATTGTTTGACATAATATCAAGCGTGTGGACGTTGGAAGTGTCACGAGGATATAAGTTGGGTGGTCATTCGTACATACGCGAAGCTAATCGTCAACGAAAAAGGAGTCGGGAGCGCAAATTCCCATATGTTATAAGATGCTTTGACAGCTAGAAGCAATCAAGCGAACAATGACACTGTGCCTCGAGGATATACAAGGTGTCGGTCATTGTGCGAGACCGATTGGTCTTCTCACCATACTCGCGCGGGTACCGTTTTTCCTCGGTTTTTTTTGTCCCCTCTCTATCAGCGTTTTTTGGTCATTTGCCTTCTTTCACTCTCCCGGTTATACGTGCATTCACAGGCACGATTGACGTTGCCGGTTTGGCCGCTCACCGAGTTACACCACGAGGACGAAGACGCCGTCGAGAGTCTGTGTGGAAGGGAAGGTTCATTTTAATGGACGGTTTGGGAGAGGTTCTCTCGAATCAAGAAGCCTCACGCTTCACGCTATGCTAAGCGATCTACGGGCCATTTGAAATTAAAAAATTCTGATGGAAAAGACTGCGATGACGTTTGAATGTTCTACGGATGTTTTTGGCCATTTTCAATCCAAACCAACGACAATGAGGAACACGTTGTTGAATAATAAAACACTAACTTGGCTGGAACGTGTGGATTACCTTAACTTTTGATAGAATTTATGGGACGGTTAACCACAATTTCTTTCATTTTTCCGTCCTTCGTACTTTATCCGGTTCTTTTTTTTCCAATCAGTGACGATCTTCGCAATATCTTCATTGAATTACACAATACTCATTGCCAAATTGTGCAAGTATTTTTTTTCATGTAAAATATTGCCTCATTGATGATCAGCACTCGTGCTCTTGTTCACTTTCTCCCAAAATGAAAAAAAAAAATATTTTTTTACGGTAACATCGATGAGAAGAAATAAAGAAAAATCGTTGAACGCGAATAAACGGGGGTGAAGATCATTCAACGACATTTCTTCATTATTCTCGAGAGCGTGCTGCGGTTTTGAGCTCTCTCGGCGTGGCTCGAGGGTTATCGAAGGCACCTCGAAACTCGATTACCCGAACCACTGATCCGGTAAACGACTATTAATAATATTTCGTGTCGGTGATCTGCATCTTCGAGGATCGTGCTCACTCGAGAATCAAGCACAATAGAATATTCGTGCCAATTACGTTCGGCATAGCACTAAAGAGAAAATTTTTGTGTCTTGACTCAAATTTTCAACGCTCAGAGGGTTAATTGTGTATTTCTAAATTTTTAAAATTATATGGGTCAAATCAGTCGAATTACCTAAATTTGAAGTATTCAATTTTGACATCGAAAGATATGTGAAATTATCGATGACGATTATTCCAAGATGATTTCTGTATTGGATAAATTATTAACGCGATGACAGTCGAATATGAAAGAAAAGAATGAAAGGAGAATTATATATACGTATATGTATTCGTCCTCGCGGGCATCTTGATCCCTCGGAAGAACGCGGCCCACGCGATACTCGGATACACAAATCAGGCGCAAAGTCGATCAATTAAACGGCAGGTCGCCGATTTGCGACTGGTCTACTATATTATAACCGGTAATTATCTGTAATTAAATATTGGCCAGACGGCGGGGGCTCCCAGCCGGCATTGGCGGGCGCGATCAGAGACCCGAGAATTTCATATTGTTAAATCGACTCTTCGATCGTCGATTATGCGCTTCGCGGCGAGACCTTGAGTCACCAATGTCCAACAACATCCTTCATCGACGAATTTTTATTTCTCTCCATTGCACTCGTAATGCATGTCTCTGGGAAGCGGAATACCGTCTCTTAAAGAATGTTGTTTCTTTAGAAAACGATCTCCGCCTCCTTGATATTGGACTGATTTCGCTGGATCCTTCGTTCAGTCGGGAAACAAAGAAGTGGAGAAATCATCGCGATCCGCAATGAAGAGCGTCGGGTTAAGAGAGACATAAGGACGCTTCATCGTTCGTACGCGACCGTGTATAATATATAATAGATGATATATAACGGAATTGAAACTATACGGATGATCAAGGTCCGGGAGTCGCGCGGCTATACGACTACCAGGAATTTATTTAATTTTCGGTGTCGGTCAGAGCGAGGGACGTAATGATAGCGTTGAATGGCGTGGGTCGAGATTTATGTCCGCCACTTGAAAAAAAAGGGAGGCAGATACACACCATAGCTGTTCTTGGCTTCTTATATTGACGTGGGTGGTAGATACATCCCTTGGCGCTTATTCTATCGCTCCTTGCCCGAAATTCATTGCTCGGATCATTTGAATCTATCCGGAAACGACGTTCCTTCGAATTCGAATGAAATGAGCTCTGGTAAATTCGATTTTTCCTCATCTGTAAGATTTTTCGTTTCATTAAAAAAAAGAACTGTGATTATCGGCATTGTAATTGAAGTTGAGTATACTCTCAATTCCAACCCGGTTCTTTTATAAATATTTTTCGACAGTTACGATCGGATTTTAATTTTTTTTAATTCTTTAAACTTGAATTTCGCTGTGGATTTGAAATTTTCGCCTCACTCGCAATGTTGATTGAGCTGCGGTTGGCTCTTTTACGGGGTTGATAGAGTCCCTTGGTAACGCGTATTTGTCAAATATACAGTCTCAGTATGTTACACGGTAAAGAACGCGCGTATAAAGATCTGGCTGTAGCAGGGATGAGTGATCGAGCAAAGGCAAAGCCACGTCTCATTTGCCAGACGCGCGCCGTTTAAGCGTTGCATGACGTTTGTCGATTAATCAACCTGTATCATCATTTCGCCATTGCTTTTATCCCCGGTCCCGATGCCGACCCCTCCGGCGATTTAATCTAATTTGTATCGTCCTTTGTTAATAGACCGGCACGCCGAACCCGCATGTTAATTTATCCGTTCGCGCTTTAACAACAACAACTTGCGCACGAACGAGTCTCGTGAACTCTGAGCTTTCGTCCAAGATGACGCAAACTACCGTTCAACATTTTTCATACATGATTTTTCGCAAATTTTATATTTCCTTCACAAATTTTATCTTCTTCTTTGTAAAATTATTATAATCTTTAGGCTGATGAATGATGCAGGGTAACTGAAATTTTTAGCCGACCTATTTATCGTCGAAGGTGGATTTTTGTCAAGTGGTCCTTCGCATTGACCTTGAAAACAAAAACCAAAGCGCCCCCTATCGCGTGAATAAAAAAATCTGAAAAAATTCACAGGCTTTCCTTCGAGCTGTTACCACGTACGAGTAAATTTTCAAAAATTTCTGTATCGGATGACTAGTTTATCTTTAGCCTCAACTGCTCATAATTTATTTACGGAGGTACGGAGTCTGGTACAAGGGAGCACATATTAAGCAGTATTATTTATAACCCCCCGCGCAGGCCCTTTGATTCGATTTAACAAACAGTATCCGTGACAAATTGATAAGCGCTCGAGTGTCGGCGAACATCAGAGGGGATGGGGCAATGGTCTTACCGAGTGAACGAATGAATGAAAGAAAAGTGATTTCGAATGGGAATGAACGAGTGAAACTCTCGCGAGTTCTCGTATCACGGTGGTAAGGATGAAAGCTTACCCGTCAGGTCACGGGGTTTGTTTATTTTCCTCGCTAACTTACACACACGTTGAAGCAACCCCGCGAAACCCCCTCTCCCCAAGTATATTTATATTCTCTTTGGATGATCTCGATGAAACTTTTGCTTACCGGGCGGTTCCTGCTGGGAATCCTGTCCTTAGAAAGAGAGAAAGAGAGAGGCATACACTTCGTGCGAGGGCACCATTAGCATAGTAAGACCCCCCACGGTGATCGCGAAACTCTACTGGTTTCTTCATGCGAAGAAACGAGGATGGTCGGTATAGTTTTGCGGTTGACGCTCGTCTTACACACACACAGACACGTGTAACGTATTGTAGAATCCAAGTCGGACCGAACGATACAGAAACGCCGAGTTCTTTGATTTATGAATCAAAATCGTTGTGCCTTTAATTACAATGCGATATTTATTCAGATGAGAGGAGTGCGCGGCTTGTACCGAGTCACGCTTCTCTTATTTATATGCGCTTATACAAGCCGCCCAGTTACCAACTTCGACGTACTCTTGATTATATATATATATTTTTTTTTCAATTATAGATTCGTCGAGATTCGTTGAACCTGAATGAAAAAATTTCATTTTTAATTAGACTGGATTCTCTTGAATGCCAAGGAGGGAATTGAACAAATTGCAATGTTGAAATTCATTCTTAAAATTGTTGAGAAACTTGATGGGACTTTTTTTTTGATTGAACAAAATTAGTAAAATTATCCATGAAAGTTAATGTAGAATTGATGTAAAATTACTGTCATTGTTTTACTTAATTGACGAGAAATTTTACGGTCCCAGTTTTTTTTTATTTAGCCATTATAATGTGCGAATATTTGTCGAAACGATTTATAAAATTTGGAACTGACTAGACTCAATTGAAGCCTCCCAAAGTTCCGGGATCCGTGTGTACCGAGCACAAAGTAACGATCCTAGTGTTGCGAAGAGAAAAAGATAAATGAATTTAAAAAAATAAAAATGGACGCATTGCGAAAGTCCAGAGATTAAGAGGTCCGAAAGTGAGGAAGAAAAGAGTACGAGGAAGAAAAAAACGCAACGATGGAAGAAGAATGAGAAGAAAAGAAGAAGCACGGTAGTGAAAAAAAAAGCGGCAGTCCCGACCGTGAACCCACCACGTGTAAGGACCACCAGAATGTACGAGGGAGAGAGAGAGGCCAACTATATAATACTCTATATATAGTATATATTGTGGCACATGAACTCTGAGCTAACCGGGTATCCCGACTATCGCACGATGAGATTCCGGCTTGGCAAAACATGTGTAGATAATTACCAGCATGCGATATAAGTTTGCGATATTAATCATTATTAAGTCAATTCCAAAGCACCTTTATCCCCACTCTTTTCCTCCGTAGCATCGAGAAAGAAAGGAGAACAGAGATGGGCACGTTGAAATACTTTCGACAATCATTGTTTCATTATTTTACCGATATCTTGTTCGATAATGATTTTTTCAGGACATCCAACTCCTTCTTCGAATCATCGCCCACGCTTCTACCTTTGAAAAATTGGAAATGTTAATTCAGTGTTAATTACTTACAATCGCGTGTTATTTTTTTTTT
>JABMBS010134387.1:0-14117 GCA_018491695.1 Lissonota sp. PSUC_FEM 10030012 | reverse complement strand
TTTCAAGTGATTTGTGAAACGAAAGAATCGACGCCACTCTAAACGGCCAAACGAAACAACTACGAAATTGCGGAAAGGAGTAAGTATGAAGATTCGTGAGAATAAATTTAAATAAAAAAAATATTCGCAAAATTCATGCATTCACGAATCCTGAAGATAATACGATGACGAATAACGTCAATTTCGATGAGACGGAATCAAGATCCTTCTAAAACCTAAGTTTCGGTTATTTGATATTTTTACTCTCGTAGATCGTTGTAAATTTTGAGAGGAAATTATGTTGCGAGATTAAATATTCAGCGGATCTTTGAATTGGCGCGAAACCAGCCAGGAAACTCTTGACTCGTCGAAGCTTGTAGAGTTTTTTTTTTCTTTATACAATAAAGCGGATGCGGAATAAAGCAGAGGAAAAGTAACAAAATGTAAGCAAAAAAATGTAATTTAAAAGATGTTTAAACAGAGGCTCGGATAATTTCGTAAATTTTTTTTCTGCATGAAAATAAATCATATCAATGTTGTTTCTTTTCCTCCGCTCACATAACAACAGTGACAATGTATAATATATTCGTACCAACGATACACGCACTTGTGAGATTTGAGCCTGACCAAAAAGAGAATTTCTCTCCAGACCTAGAAAACTTGACTTTCAGAAGAATTTTAAACATCGATTTTTAAACACTTCAAGCACAAACTTTTTGGCTCTCAAAAATTCGATCTGATTTACTCTTTCCATACATTTTTAACAATGATAGTTATCTCACTGCAGTCACATATCTTATTCGAATATCGATTTAAAAAAAAAAAAAATGTACTCTGTGATGGATCATGAAATTTTCAACAAGCTTTGCAATAATGAATACAAATTTTTGGTTTTTCAACGTCCTTAAACAATAGCGTCCTTTTCTTTCAGATTTTCATTCACGATAATTTTTTCTTCAAGTTTCCTATTAACAAGAATTCTTCAAAATATTGTTTAAAAAAACCCTGCAAATTGGGAATTTGCGCATTGCTTCCTCATCTTTATCCACAGTTCACACAGCTTCCTTTATCACAAAGTATGGCGGTCAAATTTGCCTTCCTCATAAAGGAAGCTTTGTCAACTATCAAAAAATATGAGTAATCAATATTTGCCAAATTCTTTCAAATTTGCTTCTTGTCAAATTCAATCACTATTTTGTACAAAAATTTCAGTACAATATCTCGCAAATTGCGCCTGTTAGAGTATTTATACGATTTTTCAAAAAACTCGAAATTTCATAAAATTTTAATCCTTCGATCTATTTTTTTCGAATTCAATAGCGAATAACATTGATGACTCTACTAGCTCTGCACAAAGTTTCAGTGCAATATCTTGATAATTGCAGGAGTTAGGGCATTTAGGTCATTTTGGCAAAAACGAAAAAAATTGATAAATCTAATCATTTTGATTGAAACCAAAAATTTTCCAGTGGGCGTGCCCAATTTAAGCTCAATATCTCTCAAAGCCTTCTTAAGTTGATTATTATTTACATCTCAAACTCAGGATACATACATATATACACACACATCCATCCAGACCTTTTTACTAAATATGATTTCTCAATATTTTGGGACATTTTAAACACATAGGTATTGAAATGAAAAATAAAAAATGAAAACAAAGCTTCCTTTATCAGGAAGTAAAATATTTGAAGATTTGCAAAAATGATAGATCTTGTAGAATCACTTTTTTTACGAATAACCAGAGATGTTAAAATTTCATGCATGCCCCCCCCTCCCAACCCTTAAAACAGTCAATGCAATGTTACATTACAATCGATGATTTATCAATAAAAAAAAAATTCTTTTCATAAATTTAAGCTATTTTGGGCATTGGTACCATCTGAAAATGACATTCTGACGATTGGGAACATTGAGTATGTGAAGATTTTCACAGAATACTAAAAATCTTAATCTATACTCGATGATACAAAATTCGAAGATATTTGAATTTTTTCCACTAATTTTATCTTAATTTCGTGATAAACTTAGAGAATAAAGAGGCACACATTTCTTCAGCGTTGAGCGGTAAACGTAAAAACTTTTCAAGTAACTTCGTAGAGTCCTGAAAATAACGAGCTCACCCTATCAATTTCATAGTCGTCCGCCAGAAGGGCTTCCTCCTCGTCGTTACCCAAATCGTATTCTTCATCGCCGAGATCCTCGTCCAACAATGCATCGTCCCTGTTAAAATAGACGTATATGTCAATAACAATGATGAGAAAACAGTGAAAAGCGTGAAAAACGCGAAATCGGGCACGTGCGAAGCGTCTTTTTGTAACGTAGATGAATCTAACCAACAAAATCGCGAAATTCTTAAGACGCTAAGATAAATTCACACTTTTTGCCACTGCACATTATTCTGAATCCTCTGGAATCCGATGAATGCGAGAAATACATTCTCCTAAGTTTCACAAGCGTTTTTTCGGTCGTAAAATGGCAAATTTTAACTACTACTTACTGATCTGACATGGTAACTTTCCTGCGAGATACACGAAATTGTCATGGCGGAGCACACAAAAGATTGAAAATGGCGAACAAAAAATTGAGGCCATAGATAATAGAGTAAGGGAATTGACCGACTGTGAGATTGCGAAATTTGGCCGCCAGGAGCGGTGTCTCTCTGCATTACCGACGCTCGGTCGGTAATGCAGACAATTTCTCACTTATGTGTCCAACATTTCCTTTCCTGAGTCTTTTTTGAAAGTAAAGAATTGATGTTATAAAAATTTGTTGCCTCATAAGATTAATAATCAATATAAATTATTCAATATTGCATATTACGTTAAATCTTTAAGTTGACATTTGAATTCCCGCGTTTCGAGAAAGTGAACAATGCTGCCCTCTGCCGGAGGATTCAAGTATCCTCGCCCTTTGCCGGTAAAGAAAGGACGCACGTGTATGGAAAAACATTTCTGCTATGTTGTGAACATTTAAAAAACACTGAAACTTTTCCTGTATAAAATAAACTCTTTTTATAAGTGAAAGCAATGATGTATTGCTATTAATATTCAAAAGTTTTTTTAATCGTTGAATGATTTGTGAAGAGTAAATAGTAGGCCGCATATCTGCAAAATATTTTTCACATGATAATGAAAACTGTTCGTTTAACGTTATTATTTACGTTCGATTCGCACTACTTAGATTTTAATAGCGATCAAGCGACTCGTTGATAAATCAATGTTTTTCCAGATTCCCAAAGTCGTGTCAAAAGGACTTCAAAACAACTTAACCTCAAAACGACTCAACCTAAAAACGATTTAACCTCAAAACGACTTCAAAACAGACTGACGAATTTCCTCGATAGTAAATCTACGAATGAAACAAGAATTTGATTCACCAAAATGTTGTCGATGGAAAAATTTCTGTCAAGGACAAAGTTATATTCGTTGGGTTGCTCGAAGATTCCGAAGATAACTCGACATGCTCTAGGCTCGTTTATGATTTCCGAGCGAAAATCTTCGTTCCGAGTACCGGAACGATGGTTGCTAGACGAGGAGGACAAGGAGAAGTACACAATCGACAAGGAGTTAAAAGGTCTATCACAAAAATTGGTGTATTGTGATGCCATTGAGAGAAAAAGCATGAGAGGAGATCCAAGGAAAACTAAAATAGCGATTCTCAGGATGAAGCGCAAGGCAAAGATCCTGAAAGAAAAAAGGCTCATGGAGAGTCCTGCTTTGAGTGTGACCTTGAAGTATTTGAGATCCGACAAGAATAATGCTGAAGAGAAAGATTCAGGGGCGACAGAAGAAAATTCGGAAGATAAGAAAAATCCTATTTATATGCCGTATTCGGCGACGGATAGTTACAAGACTGTCGTGAGCTCGTTCGATAAAGTGGAAGAGACAAAAATGGCTGAACTGAACGAGGAGTATATTTCCCTGTACGAGAAATATTTGGAAAACACGAAATCCTCGTCGTCTGACGACCTTGAAAAATTCTTGAGCGACAAAGATTCGTCGGTAAAAATAACGCGAAGACAGAGGGGCAATGAGATTCAGCCGATTCCGCCGAATTGGATGACCGATTACGAGCAGTACAACGAAGATCCTAAGGAAGGAGAGGCACAATCTTTTTACGGCACTCCCGATATCGAAATGCCCGTGAGTTCGATACCTTGCGGCGGTTGCGGAGCCCTCTTGCATTGTCAGGATCCGGCTATACCCGGCTATCTGCCGTCGGAGTTGTTTAAAAATCAGACAAACGACATTTTGCGCTCGACGACTTGCCAGCGTTGTCACTTTATGAAAAATTACAACACCACCTTGAACGTAACCGTCTCGCCCGACGAATATCCCACGCTTCTCAAACACATCAAGTTGCAGAAAGCCGCGGTGATAATGATGGTCGATCTTACCGATTTTCCATGCAGTATTTGGCCCGGTATCACAGAAATAATAAACAAGAACACACCGATTTTCGTCGTTGGCAATAAAGTCGATTTACTGCCGAGCGACGGTCCGCATTTTTTGAAAAACGTTGAACATTCCTTGAGACTATCGATCAAGGAGGCGGGAATCGATAATGTCAATATCAAACACGTTAGTCTGATATCGGCAAAGACCGGCTATGGCGTTGAAGAATTGATCAATAAACTGCACAAAATTTGGGAATACAAAGGTGAATATTTGGTAATTCCTTAAAGGTCTTATATGCAGTGGCCACACTTAATTGTTCTGAATAAAATTACTCCGGAAAAAAATGACCGGATATTGGCATCAATTAAAAAAGGCTTGAAGAAATAATCATTTAAAAAAATAACAAAGTTTCAATGCAAAATTTAACAACAATTTAACAGAGGTGAATATTTGGTAATTGGTTAAGATCTTATATGCAGTGGCCACACTTAATTATTCTGAATAAAATTACTCCGGAAAAAAATGACCGGATATTTGCATCTATTAAAAACGGTCTGAAGAAATAATTATTTTAAAAAATAACAAAGTTTCAATGCAAAATTTAACAACGGTAAATATTATTTGGTAATTAGTTAAGATCTTACATGCAGTGGCCACACTTAATTATTCTGAATAAAATTGCTCCGAAAAAAAAATTACTGGATATTTGCATCTATTAAAAACAGCCTGAACAAATAATTATTTTAAAAAATAACAAAGTTGCAATACAAAATTTAAGAACAATTTAATAAAGGTGAAGATTTGGTAATTGGTTAAGGACTTATATCTGTGGCTTGTATGCATAACGAGTTAAGTCCAAAAACACGAATTCCGAGAAATCGCTGTTTCTATTTTGACAGATTCGATTTTTACAACACGTCAATACAGGAGAAATACTTCAGGATTCTAAAACATCTGGCCATAAAAGTACAAATTCTACTGATTTTATTCATTCTAATTGTTTATAACAATTGAATATTTATGTTCATTCCAAAGATCCCGGCATAACGAGTTAAGTCCAAAGATCTCGGCATAACAAGTTAACTCCGCATATGGAGAATAATAAATTAGTGATACTTTTGTTACGTCTCAACCGGCTAGTTTTCCATCTCGGTCAAGAAGAGGTAAACCCTTCCTTTACACGTTATTCGGAACAACTGCGTTATGTTGGACAGGTGGCCTTTTCGAGCCTAACCTCGCGGAAAATTGCTCAGGATGGCCGTGAGAGTGTATTTATTTAGTCGGCACATGAAAATTTAATTTAGACTATTTAGAATTCTGCTAATTGGAGATGAGGGATGAAAGTTTGAATTATTGCATTAAAATATCACGATTTTTAGGCAGGATGAATGGATGACAGTGGTGATTAAGTAATAAAAACACTGCATAACTGAAAATTATGGATGAAAGTTACGATTGACACGGATGACTGAGGTTATTAATGAACTAAACAAAACAAAGTATAAGAACAAACGAGATTACAACTTTTAAATGGAATATTCGCACATTGAAATTGATAAGAGAGGTTTCCTTTTCTTTTTGATGGAGAAATGTGGATGTTGCTAAGAGAGGTTTCACGTCAGCAGCAACTGGCCGGCATGGTGGTGCCTGAACCAGCGTCTGCGAGTTCCGGGTCTCAAAGCCTGTGTGTAATCCTAAAGAATCACCTCTGGATTTGTTTGTATGAATATTTCGTGTAACCCTCGGGGCCTTTTGATATCAGCTTCTGGCTGGTATGGTGTCCTGTCCCATAGACTGATTCGCCAGGGGCCGACGGTTTGTGGGTGTGTCAAGTGTAACCCTCGGGGCCTTTTGATATCAGCCTCTGACTGGTATGGTGTCCTGTCCCAGAGACTGATTCGCCAGGGGCCGAAGGTTTGTAAATGTAATTGGGAAGAAGGCAGGATTGATTCTCAAAAATGAATTTTAGCAATTAAAGGAAACGAGGGTAATATTTTGAAATTTACTAATTAAAAGTTATTATCTTCAGAACTGCTTTATAAGTTGTAGTAAATATTCCACAACTCAAATCCCGATGAAAAATGAATGGTTGACTGATTGAATGATAGGCGGAGATTAAATGTGATGAATGATTGATGGATTGAATGCAGAAATTAATGGGATAGTTTAACTAATTTTTATCAGATTTATACATTCGAAATTCTGAATTTTACGCTGACACGACATTTCACTTGGATAAAAGGACACCCTGTATTTAACGCGGACGATACAGCGTGGATGAGATATAACGGGTGTCGAGAATGATCGAAATGAACACTTTAAATCGCACGGCACAGAATTGGACAAATTGGAACTGATTCATTTTGACGTTATTTCCCAAATTAAAAAGAGAAGTGAATAGGCAATTGTGGATCCCGTCCCGTGGAATCTCGAGAAGATGTTATCTCGCAATTTGAATTTTTCATTCTGAAGTACATTTTCTCACTTACCTTTTGGATATATTTTTGAAGAATATGAAACGAAAGATGAAAACGGCAACTGGTGAACAAATGACCACGAGCGGTTGACGAACGATGGAGATAGATTGAATCGGTTGACGTGATCGATGAAACAACAGCGAGATCGATGAATTGTCGGAGATGATGTAGATTACACAACCACAATGAAAACGCAGGTGTTTCGTGGATATGCGTAGGTTGAAAAATATATTTTCACAACACAGTTCAGAGTTCACAGTTTGATCACTTAATATTCGAATTATACAAAGAAAAAGAGTTTATAATATCCGTAGCCGGAATGATTACAGTCTAAAATAATGAAATTAAAAATATTGTCAATAATGACCGGTAACCGGATTTAACAAAGTGAAATAAAAACATAATTTTGATGGACGCACAATTGTCAATATTAATTACAACCGGATTTGAACGAAATGAAATAATAAAATAATAATTTTTGACGAACGCACTATTGTCAATGTTGATTATAACCGGATTTAAACGAAATGAAATAATAAGATAATAATGCACGGAGATCACAGTTACTATGTTTTTCGCGAACGACAACTCAATTAACAAATTTTTAAAATCACGGAGATAAGTGTCGTGGACGATGTTAACAGTTTGATTTTTGAAAAGTTAATGCGAAGAAATGAAATCGGAATTATTGATCTTTTAACGGAATTTGCACTATCGACAACTTAATGAACAAAGATGCGATCGCGGAGCTGAGTGTCGTGGACGATGTAATAACGCGAAAATTTTCGAAGTCAATGCGGTAATTGTGCCTTGTGACACTGGTTTTTATACCCTTGACTGCTTAGTTTTGGGGAAGGGGCAAATTTGTCCCTTGACTCCTAAGACGTTCACGCCCTGGTGCTCCCCTCCACCTCGCTGGTCACTCTAATTTTCTAATAATTAAACAATAATTAAACTTAAATTTATTCTAAATCTCACTCATACTTCCATACTTTCATAATTCGCATGTTTTGAACAAATTGCAATTTTAATTTTCCAGTTTTTACGTGAATTTTCTATACACAGAGAGTCGAGGGGTCTCTTTCTTTTCATTCTCCTTCTCTCTTACTCCCGCCCTCGCCTGGGGTCTCGCTACGCTTTAGGCCCCTCCACGGAGGCTTCAACCATCCCTCTCGATCTCTTTCACTCTCGTATGCCTACTCAGACTCTCTCACTCTTCGATACTTCCGATTGGTTTAATTTTCGGCTATGACTCTCTCTCACTTGTTCCTATGACAATTTTCATTTCCCTGCTCTTTCTTTTGCTCTACTGCACTCTATTTCCTCTGTTCTCATCAGCTCCTCCCATCAGTCCTCACAAGAGGGAGAGTCTTTCTGTTAATAATTTTCCAATTGCAAATTACGCTTTTATTTAAATGAATTAACTGGTTTTTGATATACTGATGATTTAAATAATTTCATTAATGAATTGTTTTTATCAACGTTGAAGTTTTTATAATTTTATAATTCCGATTTGTACGATTATTAAATCGATTGTTAAATAATTTTGATTGTTTTAATTGTTTCAAATTCTGCGTATATTTTGATTTTTCAATTTTGTGATATTAATTTGTTCAAATTTGAATTGAAACTTTTGAAATGAATTGGTAAATTAATTGTTTCGGTATCGAGTGATTGTCGAATAATTTAATTATTAAGCCTTTTTTGATTTTGTAATTCTTTCTCTGAATGTATTTGATGATTCATTTATTTTAATTATTGAATTTATTTTCCTGTGATATAATATTATCATTTGAAATAAAATTTGAATTTTCAAAAGAAGTTCTTCCATGATGAAGTTTTATGACAAAGTATTTTGGTTTTAGTAAATGGAATCATATCGTTCTTGTTTCTGAATATTATTTTTACTAGTTCAAATTTTCTTTCTTAATGATTTTTCATGATTGTTTTGTCCTGAAATTAATCATTCATTCATCCATACCTTTTATAATTAACAATAATTCGCCTGTTTTGTCTAACGTGAAATTTCTCTTGAGTTTTTATAATTTTTGGATTTTTAACAATGCCTTTTATGATTTTTCCTCTGCCTGTATATGGCGCATACCCCCTGTAGAGAACCATCGTGCGAGAGAGAGCGAAGCGACTCAAGGGGGTAGCGGGCCTCGTGTCGTCAGCGGGGCGCGGGGAAATTTCTCGGACCCTTGCACGAGGACTCACTCCTTCTCTCATCGCTGTCTCTCTTCTTTCTCGTGTGGTCTTATTTTTTCTGGGGTTGACAAATTTATTAGCTTCGGATGTTTAACGTTTCTCGTTTCTCTTCTTGAAAATCTCAAGTCAAATATCGAAAGGTTATATTTTTTTATACATGAATATCGGGTTGCACTGAAGTGCGCTCTATCCCCAAACAATTTTCTTTCTTTCTCCACACAGCGCGAATTTTTTTTCCTCAAGAGCCACGTGTGTGACCTTTTCACGATGCAGTGGTGTTCTTTCCTTTCGTTATTTTTTCTTGCATGGTCCTTTTCCATTTTTTTCTTCCTACCCCAATAAATTATCGCAATTCCCAACCATGTTAGATTTTCAAGCACCGAAATTCTATATTCTCAAGAGAAATTTTTCCTTCGAATTTTTGTCTCTTAAAATAACTTTTACTTTTCTGTTTCGAATGACCTGACCCAGGGCATCTTTTTTTTATACTCAAACATATACATAATTTACTTTACTGTCCCCAATAGCGAACTTTCGGGATCTTAGGCTCAATATGCCAATAAAAATGAGAAGGAACAACCACTGGTCAGTTGTTATAGTATAATTTCTCGGTACCTCATTTACGACTGTGTTGGTGTGGTTGCACGCCAGTATGCGTGCTAATCTCGGAATTGCGCTTGCTTGGTGTGTATATATGCCACGCGCTCTTGAAGATTTCAATGCTCGAGCCGCCTTGTCCCTTAATATTCTTTTCTTTTCATCCATCGATATCTTGAATAGAGTCGTATGTCTCCAGCGGATGTTTATTTCGAAGTCGATGATGGAGATTGCTTATATTAGAGGCGTCATAATATTAACGCTTAATATTCTCCCTTGGTGAAACGAGCCGATGATAGAGACTGCTTATATTGGAGGCGTCATAATATTAACGCTTGGAGTTCTCCTCGGCGGTCCGTGCTGATACACAACGAAATAGGCGTTGACTATTTCCTCATAGCCCGTAATTTGAGCGATGGAGGTTTGGTGTGAATATGGCCGTGTCGACAATGGATCCTTGTTTCAACCGTGTTCCCCTCTCATCCGTATTTTCCACGCGAATTTCCTTATACAGGTAAACTCGTGGACGACGTGTAGTCCCGAAAGTCGCGGGACGTAACAATATTGCCGACACTCGTTTATCGCACACCCGCACACACATACAAAATGATAAACGCCTGCTTCTATATTAAATATGTCAAGTTTCATTTCTTTAGTTTTATATGATCTCCGTCAATTTATACAACGATATGAGTCAAAATAATCCGCACAAAAAAAATTGTATAATCTCATTCCAATGAGAAAACTTGAGAATCGCCGCTCAAAAGTGGTATGATCCACGAGTCACGCAAAATTGCGACCAGGCCTGGTTTTTCGATGATAATGACTCTGATTACGTACCGTGGCGATCTAGTATTCGATGATTTAAATTTTATTGCGATAAGGCAAAATTAAAATAACAATGTGAATAACGATTCCGTTTTTGGTCTATTAATAATACAGAGAGACTAGGCGTGTGTGCTGACCGACGGTTCTAATAAGAGCAATCGACGACGAGTCGTCAAGCGAAATTTCAACTTTTCTCTCTTTCTTCCTAATCCGAAAACCGGTTATGTCGCAATATATAACTGTCGATTTTAGTTGATAATTTTCGATCACATGTCGATATAACATAACTTACGATAACTACAATTGTTGTACAGATTATTGATTATCGTGGTGCCTTTAGTTCGAATAAGTAGTTGAATAGCCTACATTTAAATATGATTGAGGAGGTGGTAATTTCAGCAGGCAGTGAGCGCCAGAAGTATATTATAGACAGTAGATGGGAATTTCGGTAAATTGTCGTACGATGTGAAGAAATATAAAAAAGGGTAGGGGTAAGGACGGGTTGAGGACGAAGAGGCGGTCTGGCAAGTACGAAAAGTTCCGAAAAATAAATTGGGGATATACCATGAATGAAGGATAGTATAAACCGAAATTTCCAGAAAATATTGACGTCGTGATCGCACAGTAAGCCAGCCTAACTGTCTACGGTAAGGGGTAATGTAGAAATCTCTTGGCAAATTAAATATGAAGCGAATAGGAATTCGCAATTTAGTGTTCGTCTGTTAGGTCATTGTAGACCCGGTAGCCATTATATAGCAGCGGGAAGATAAGGGAAACAAACAGCATGATTTTGAGCTGACGAGATGGCGAACGTCTGTGAAATTTTAGCTTGTATAATGCGAAATTGACTTTCCGTGAGATAGTCAAGGTGTGCGATCGCCATGACAGATTTTCGGACATAACGATACCAAGGGTGCGCACTTTGTTAGTATATGGAATTGTGGTCCCATTTACAATAATCGGCCCAAGGCTGTCAAAATCATTTCGACTAATGTATTGACTACTACCTAAAATAAGTACCTTAGATTTAATTGGGTTTAATTTATGACCATTTTCGGTAGCATATTGAGCTATGATCTCCACGTCTTTTGCGATTTTAGCAATGCCCGCGTCAAGTTCTGTAGGCAAGCAATTTAAGTAGACCTGTGTGTTATCAGCAAATATCATGTGTTGAGAGTACTTAATAAATAGTAAGATTAATAAATAGTGAGAATAGCAGAGGTCCCAAGACAGAACCCTGAGGTACTCCATTATTAATTGGTAACCAATCCAACAAATTTAAATTATTGTTGATGATAGCCTGAGTTTGATTAGTAAGAGAAGTCAAGTAAGAGAAGATCCACTGAAGCGCTCCGCTAAAGAAACCAATTTTATGCAACTTGATGAGGAGATTAAGATAGGATACGGTATCGAACCCCTTGCTAAAGTCGAACAATACAACAACTTGCTAAAGTCGAACAACATCCTGCGACTGAACAAGCTTCGCTGATAGCGATGGATGGAATGCAGGTTCATTGAAACGCTTAAGATTTTATCAGGAGACCAAGTGGTCAGTCACCGACTATCGAACTTGTAACCAATTTAAATTAAATGATAGAAGATTATGAAATGAGTTTGCGACTGCTTGTAAGAAATCACTTTTGATAGTTCGTCGACTATAAATACATCAAGCCATGAACGAACAGATCCTAGTGCCTGGGAATAGGCATATGCTCGAAGCGAAGTCACTTCATAATTCTGGGTCATCAAGTTCCAATTCAGATCACCACTAATGATAATGTTTTTATGCGCAAAAGTATGTTGTGAGACGGCCCTGACAAGCAGGGGCCCTAAAAACAGGAACTACAGCTTTCCCGACGCACGAAACACGTCGACGGATTCAACCAATCAACGGAAAGCCTAGACGATGACGCCACGAGGAGCCCATAGAAGCGCCAGAACATCACCAGACCTGTAACTGGCAAATAAAAATGATTAAAATCAAGAAAATACACAGCAAAAACAGACACAACCAAAGAGACAACACGACCAATCAGGAGCCGCCAACGCCGAGGAAGACGGGTATAAAAAGGCGATCAAATCCAAGGAAAAGACACTCGAGAACGAGCAAGACTGCGAGCTGAAACTTCCCGGCTCAAATAAGGAAGCGATAGCAAACAGCTGAGCAAGTCTCGAAGGAAAAAGAGAAAAGAAAGACGTACAATCGACGTCTCACGGTGACTCAGTGACAGCCTAGGCCAACGAGCAAAAAGAGGGGTGGGACTCCGGGTCTACACGGACGCACACAGATACTGAAAAGTCACCAGGGACTTTTCGACACCAAGCACAAAATTTAACGCTAAAGCGAGGCAAAAATCCTCAAGAGCCAGACGCCCTGGAAAAAGCCGAAACCCTACACACACTTGCACTGATTCGCCAGTGCCACGGGGCTGTGACGAAAAACACAAGGACACACACACTCCACAAGGCATCGAATCCACGTACCGCGATCACCTCGTCGAAGAACGACCACAAAGCACGACGAAAACTGCACAAAAGGAGCAACGGCGAGAGAGAGCACGCCGTCACATTGCCACCATCCGCCACCATCTTAAAACGGGGTTTCACGAATCGATCCAGCAGAAACCATGATCGATCGAACAGGAAGGACAGCGCACGAGCACGAGCCAATCAGGCGACGGTCAAGCGACGAGAGGGACAAGGCGAGACGACAACGAAACCCAGTCTAGAGGAAAATACAGCGTACACGAAACGTGCAGAAGCGTCAGCCAATCAGACGGCGCCCCAGCGGTGAGCCGACGACAAGGCGAGTCGACAACGAGAGCTTTACCTCCACTGAGCGGCCAGAGTAAGTCTGAAACGCGGCGAGCGCGACGCGAATAAGAGAGAGGGTACCAGTGGGCATCACCAATCACAGCAGCGAGCCGCGAACCCGCCACGAAATTATTAATTTCAATATTAGATACAAATATTCAGCCTCGCAAATTATTAACATGCAAATAAACGATAACCGCAAATAATTCGAAGTATGAAAATGAAGAAAATTGGGAATTTTGCCCTAAACTTGGTCTCCCGTGCTTTATTTCCGAATCGAGCTCCGAATCCCGCCAGTACGTCAGCGCACTACCGCATATATTAATGTAAACGATATTCGCTACCATAACAGTTGATTAAAAGCGTTGACGGAATCGTTAAACATAAGGCCTTTAGGTCTTCTATAAATCAATGCAAATAAGAAAGATTCAGTTTTGGGTGAGCGTACCTCGAGCATGATAAATTCTGGTGAATTTGTAAAGATGCTAGATGAGGAAAATAAAATTCCAACACCGAGTGATACCTGAACATAAATTGCCACTTCACTACCCACTCTGTCGTTGCAGATGAGTAAATAATTTTCTAAATTGACAAGAATGTCAAGAACGCAAGAGCGCAACAAATTTTCCGATATGGAGATAATATGGTAGAAATGCGAACTTAAATGAGCTTTGATAAAGTTGATATGTACCGAGCAAGGTGTACCGTAGATTTTGCGATTTATTAAGTGATCCACAGGAGTCGTAAATTCCCATGCGCGACGATGCGACGAATTCTAGCAGTACGTGTTGTATTTGAACTTAATCGCTTACAA
>JABMBS010133280.1:0-14119 GCA_018491695.1 Lissonota sp. PSUC_FEM 10030012 | reverse complement strand
CAAAAAAAAAAAAAAAATTCGAAAAAATGTTCGTCCTATGATTTTGAAAAGATTTCGATGTTTTTACTTGTAGCTTTTTTTCTTGCTGCAGTTATTATTAATTATGGAGGTCATTGGTAATTTTTTTTCTTGGGCTCTGAGATTTTTGAAATATTATATATGTGTTTTAAACAGACGATTGAGAGCCGAGAAACGAACAGTGACTCTGAGGCAGCCGCTGTCCATGTCTCGCAATTGAATCTCGTCGATCTCGCGGGATCGGAAAGAGCACGACAAACTGGCGCAACTGGTGATCGTTTCAACGAAGGTCGACACATAAATCTTTCACTCTCTGCACTCGGTCTCGTTATCATGCAACTGAGCGACACCCAGGATAATCCTCAGCGGCATGTCAATTTTCGAGACTCAAAACTGACGCGAATTCTCCAGCCTTCTCTGGGCGGCAACGCTATGACGGCGATTATATGTGCTGTGACCCCAGTTGCCTTTGAGGAGACGCAGTGCACATTAGCGTGAGTAAATTTTCATAATTCGGTCGTTTGTTGGAATGTTTAAAAAATCTCTTGAAGGGATTATATCTCCTTGTACTCGAGGAAATTAATTTTTTTTAAATGATTTTTTAAAAATTATGTTAAGAAAGCATTATTCAAATATACTGTAGAGTATCGATTAGTATCCTGGAATTATTATTAAAATTTCTTCTTAATATCTTAAAAATTTACACATCATAGATATATGCTGCAATTATCCTCAAAATTCGCACATCACCAAGAAATTCTCAATTTGTATGGATCTTTTGAATAGTGTTCTTGAAGATAATAGAAACATCCTTCAACTTTGCTTTATATATTCGAAAAATGTCCTCGAAATATCGTAAAATATAATCCTAGAATTCGATCTATCCTTAAAATGGGTTTAAATTTTCTGTTACCTTTGCATATCTCAAAGATGATGTGAAAATGTACTTTGAGTTTGCTCAAGATATTCTTGAATTTGGCATATGTTTTTAATTTTGTGTCTATGAAAAATATCGTTCAAATTTTCTGGAAATTTTTCGAAAATGTTCTCAAATTTGGCATATCTTTAAAATATCCTTAAATCGTGTAATTCCTCGAAACGTTTAAGAAATGTCCTCAAATTCTTTGTACACGATATTCTGAAACAATTACTTCTGATTGTTGGTGAAATTTTTTCGGTTCATTCAGACATTTTTTTTAGATTTTTCCTGTCGTCAGTGAATTGGACTATTTTAACAAAATTTTATTTTCATATACACTACAGCGTATAGGTTAGCATATTATATTTCGAGGTACTTTTATTAATTCTTTGATGAGAAAATCTTGAAAACTGGGACAAACATGGCCGTTATCTCAAAACACCGGTTTTTTATCATCACGTACAGTGAGTTGTAACTCTCGAACGGCTTATGGGAAATCTATAAAGTAAAAGTGTTTCGTTTGTATATTCGTATACGGAGCTCATAAACTCAGGGTTACGGTAAAAAAAATTATTTACAAAATATAGCAAAAATTGTGCTCAAAAAGGACGATTTTTGAGTTTTCGAAAAATTCATCCTTTTGGACTGAAAAATATTATCACCATTCATTCGCTATTGTTACACAGGTTTGCATCACGAGCTAAAAGAATCAAGAATAAACCTCAAGTCAACGAGGTCGTCTCGGATGCTACTCTTCTCAAGAGATACGCGAAACAGTTGGCAAAACTGAAAGATGAACTCGAGGCAAGTATTTTGCGAAACGCTTGTTACCACGTTTGTGCGAAATTAAGCCAGGAAAAATATGAAATAAAATATATTCTCAATTGAAAACAAAAATAAATGTGTTGAACAAAGTATCAAAGTCCATTTTCAAAATAATGGTGACTCCGTTATTCCATCGATGTGTGCGTGATAATATATTTATATTTTTTCGCAGAAAGCCGATGCTGAAAAAGCATCTAAATTGATGGAAAAAGACACAAAATTGAAGGAAAAAGAGCTTGCCAATCAGCTGCTTCAAGAAAGAATCGATCTTTTGGAAACTCGGATAGTTGGTGGCAATATTACGTCCGGAGGCGAAGCGTCAGAGCGACGAGCAAAACGTCGGAGAACGTGGGGTGGTGCGCTACAAACTAAATCAACGCCGTTTCAAATGGCAGGGGTTCTTCCAACGATCAGAGAAGCGGAAAGATCGCCGGAAAAAAAATGGAATCCCGAGCGCGTTAAGCGACGGCAAAGTATAATCCACTCATCGAATTATCATGCGCTCACTACTGCAAATCAAAGTAATTTTCTTCTTTGTTTTGATAATTTAATACTTTCCCTCTTTTGCATCGCAATTTCAAAGACAAAAAAATATTGCACATGCTTTTCATATCATTCATTACTATATCAATGGTCTATAATTGACAAAAAAAAAAGTACTTTTGCTGCCTTACATTGTCCCGATTTGAAGAAAAAGTTGTCGGCGGAAGAAGGAAAAATTGACGATTCATAATTTCTGTTATTTTGATCGAAATGATTAACTTTGGGGTAATAAAAAAAAAAAAAATGTTTTTTTAGCCTTCACGACAGCATTCACGGATTTCGAGCTCGAGCTGATCGAGGCTGAAAGAGCTGGTGATCGTCTTTCTGATGCCGGCAACGAAGATCACTTTTTGAAAACCGTTACAAAACGGCCGAATCGTGGCGTGCAATTTAACGACGTTGATGCGATTATCGACGAGTTACCATCGAGGAAATCACCGGAGAGAAAGAGTTCGTGAGTGAAAGACTTTTTTTATATTTAAATAATAATAATCCTTGGGATACATTTTTTCTGTAAATAATTATAAATTTCAAGAATTTCGAATCTAAGAGAAAGTATCGTGAAATTCTCCAAAATTTGATGATCTGTGTTATCCTATCTTGAAATTGGATTCAATTCTATTCACAGCCCACCCGAATCTCCCAGTACACCAAAATCCGTCTTGAGATCGAGAATAAGCTTTCTAATGGAGGAATACAACGCACTGACAGAGGATCATCGTAGTCTCGAGGAATTTTCACATCTAGAAAAACAGATGTTCGTCGACGAGGCTGTGGAAGCGGCGATGGTAATATACTCGAAAAATATGCCGAATTTTTTTAAAATTTTTCTTGTCAGTCAGTATTCTAATAATCTGCTTGTTATCTGAAAAAGATGCCGGATAAGAATCCCGAAAACTGAAAAAACCTTAATTATTATCCCTTCAATATGCCCCCTCTTTTTCAAACAATCACGTTGATATAACGCCGATTTTTTACTATTTTTCCATCGCTCATGATTTTTTAATCCAATGCGAGAATCATTTCAGATTTCATAATTACGGCGGTTTCGTTTTAACAAATAACATAGATTAAAAAAAAAAGTCGATAGTGAAAAACATTTTGTTTTTCAACTTGCTTTTCTCTCACAAGTTTTCATTTTAAATTCACGAATCTGTTGAAATTCTATTTAATCGATAGGCCAATCACAAAAAAGAGTTAGAATCGTTACAAAAGGCTTTGGCTGAGAGTGAGCGAGCGCGCGAGGAAATACTCCAGGAATATACGAAACTCCAGGTGAGTTGAAAATCGTCGTATTGTGCAAAATTCTTTTCCTCAATTTTGCATTTGTGTGAAAAGTAATTTTTATTCAGACACACGTTGACGGGAATATCTTTTTCGTTTTTTCTTTTTTTTTTATTGATGTCGAAATCAACTTCTTTTTGTAGAGCCATTCAAATGAGTCCGAGACTCGACTTGCTGACGTCGAATCCACTGAGAAGAAAATGTACACTGACAAGCTCTCAGAAATGAGCGAATCGAAAATCACGTCGGAAAAGTTGAAAAATGAGAAAGAAACGAGCAGTATATTCGCGAATGACACTTATTTCGACGTCATGAATGATTCCGATTTACCGTGCGATTCAATTTTCGCAAATGACACGCAAAATACAACGGAAATGTCCGAGACGAGCGCAACAACGAATAAATTGGACGATACGAAGACATCAAAGAATATTACGAATTTCGCTTACGGCGAATTCATTCGACAGATTAATGAAAAAACCAGCGACGAACTTTTGCGTTTTATTCAAAACATTTACGGAAATAAAGTATCGCTCGAGGTAGAGAATGCCAAACTCAAGGCCACACTTGTTGAAAAAGTTCGTGAATCCGAGGACGTCAAGAACGACATACGAGAATTGAAATGTGGAATTGAAAAATTACAAGAAACGATACACTTGTTGACGAAGGAGAATACCGATTTGACAAGCAAACTCACGAACGAAAAAGAACCCGAGAAGAGTCTTCAGGTAAAGAAAAGAGCTTTTAAAATTTTCAATATTCTTAAACATGCTCTACCTAAAAATATAACCAATATATTGTATTTTCGAAGAGTATTCGAATGTCTTTTGTGCTCTGTTTATTCCGATAAACAGAATTTGAGATTTTACATTCGTAAATAGACCTTTTATGATTTTTTTTTTCTATAATAACAAAATTTAATTAGAGTTCTCTAAAGAGTAAGAGTAAATGTTTCGAGGTACTTTGTATATTTTTTATTGAATTGCGAAATTCAAATGCACAAATTCCTTCATTGTGATAGCAAAAATCCAATTGACCTGTCTCACAATGTTTCTTTGTATATTTTTCAGTGTACGATTGCCGAGCTCAATACGAGTATACACGCGATTTTCCAAGAGTTTGATTCAAAAAACTCAAAAACATTCGACAAAAACGACAAAACGATGGCTCTTATAAATTCTTACAAACAGACAATCGATTCCTTGACAAACGAGAATCTCGAGCTATCGACGAACTTGATGAACAAGATCGAAGAATTGGATCGTCTCAAAGACGTGGAATCGTCGCCTCGCGATCACAATTGCGTTTATCGCGAATTAACGAAAAATCTTTCCGATCGTAACAAAATATTGGAGAACGAGAATATCGATCTATCCAACAATCTAATGGAAAAGATCGAGGAGTACGACCGATTGAAGGAAGAATATGATTCTCTGAACATTAAGTATTCGTCATTGATTTCGTCCGACGACACGACGAATCTCATCGAAATATCGATCGATCGACCAAATGATGTTTCATCAACGAGTCTCGTTACACCGCGGAAAAAAGTCTCGACGAGAGATAACGAATGTTTCGCGACGGGCGTCGACGATCTTTTGCGCTTTTCATTGAACGGCGAATCATCGATTTGCGATAACGTAGAGAAAAAAAATAACCGAAATATCGATGATCTTCTGAAAATGTCGATTATTTGCGACGAGGAAAATACCAATAATGATCTTGATAACGGTGAAACGATCGAGAGATCAAGATCCAACGATAGTAACGTTGAATCGTCAATGTCGTGCAAAAAATGCTCGCATTTCATCCAACTACAAGAAAATCGTAAGGTTATCAAAAATGAGATGAAAGTATTGAACAACACACTCAGGGATTTGCAAATGAAATTCGATCGTGAATCCGCCGATACCGAACTATTACGAACAAAAGCGAGCGAAAATTTGAATTACAGCGTTTCCGATTCGACCTTAAATTCGAGCATGAATCTCGAGGGCAGTGCCCTTAATGTTTCGCACGTCGAGGAACGCGTTAATCTAATGAAAAACGAACTCGAAGCCGTCAGAGCTAATCACGATAAATTGACGATGCTCTATCGTGAAAAGTGCGAAGAGATCGAAAAACTTCACAGCGACAGTTATCGCGAATCGCCGTCGTCCAACGATTCACCGAGAATCGGAAGAAAAGACACGAAACTCGATGAGATACATGCGGAAATAGAGAAATTGCAACGTGACCTGAAAAACGTGAAAAAACATGTCAAAACCGTGAGCGCAGCGTTGAATAAATTCGTCGATAAAGAAAAATCCATGCTCAGTGAGATTGATACGTTAAAGTTCGAGAAACTCGAACTCGAGAAAAAATTCGGCAATGCTTATTGCTCTACGGACGCGGACGAGAAAATTCGATTTTTGGAAAATGAAGTTTCTCGTCTGAAATCTGAAATCGAGAAGCTTAATGGTGTGAAACTTGAACTGGAAGCAACGAAATCTTCGCTTGAATCGGCCGTTGAATCTCGGGAAATTGAGAATGGAAAATCTGTGGAAATTGAGACAGAAAAATCCATGGAATATCCGCAGAACATGGATTATTCTTTCATGAAGGAAAAAATTAACTCTTTGGAAAGCGAAGTTGCTCGTCTCACCGCGGAAATTGAAAATTTGAACGTCGCAAAACTTCAACTGGAAGATGCAAAATCATTATTGGAGTCTGAAGTGGAATCGCTGAAAATTGAGAAAGAAAAATCCGAAGAAAATACACCGAAAATCGATTTGGTCGCCGTGCAGGAAAAAATTGAATCATTGGAGCGAGAAGTTGCTCGTCTCACCTCAGAAATCGAAAATTCGAACGTCGTGAAGCTTCAACTGACAGAAGCAAAATCATCGCTTGAGTTTGAAAATGAATCGCTGAAAAGTCAGAAAGAAAAATTCAACGAAAATTCTTTGAAAATCGATTTGACACTTGCGCAAGAAAAAATTCAATCTTTGGAGCACGACGTTGCCCGTCTCGCCTCGGAAATTGAAAGTTCTAATGTCGTGAAAGTTGAACTGGAAGGCGCAAAATCATCATTGGAGGCTGAGGTTGAATCTCTGAAAATTGAAAAAGAAAAAGAAGAAAATTCCCTAAAAATTGAATTGTCACTCGCGCAAGAGAAAATTGACTCATTGGAGCACGAAGTTGCGCGTCTTATTTCGGAAATTAAAAATTCTAACGGCATAAAACTTGAACTAGAGAATGCGAAATCGTCGCTGGAATCTCAAGTTGAATCCCTGATTGAAATAAAGGATGAAAAATCCGAAGAAAATTGCCTGAATTTGTCTCTCGCTCAAGAAAAAATTGAATTTTTGGAGCGAGAAGTTGCTCGTCTCACCTTGGAAATTGAAAATTCCGATACAACAAAACGAGAGCTCGAGGAAGCGAAATCGTGGCTCGAGGACAAACTCCAATTTGTAAAAACTGAAAAAGAAGTTCTCGATGAAAAATTGGCCAAAATGGAAACGTCATCGTTGTTGCACGAAAAAATTGCTTCATTGGAGAACGAAGCCACGCGTCTGTGCGAGGAGCTCGATATCGCAAACTCCATGAAAATGAGCCTAGAAAACGCCAAATCGTCACTCGAGAGTCAAATCGATACATTTAAGAACGAGCAAAATGTTCGCGACGAAACAATCAAGAAATTGCAACGATCCTTGGAATTGCTCGAGGAAAAAAATACAAACCATCGCACCACCTTCGAATTAACATCGGAAAATGACAAGATGATCGATAATTCTTCGACAACCTTTTCCAATATCGTTGATTCTCCAAACAACAATTTTGAATGTGATGAAAAAATCGTTTCGTCTTTGCGTGAAAAATTGCGCGATACGATCCTCGAACTAACGCGATACATCGATACAAATGCCGAGTTGAACGATCGTTTGGCGGAGATTGAAAAAACGAAAAACGAGCTGATGACGATTAAATCGCGTCTTGAGGATGAAATTTCTTGCTTGATAGACGAGCGAACGAGCAACGAGACGAGGCTAAAAATTGTATCGGAAAATATGAAAAAACTGCAGGACGAAAATTCAAGCTTAACGATCGTATCCGAGACTCTGCGGATCGAGCTTAAAAATATGAAAAACGATCTCAACGAATGCACCAAACAGAACGAAGAATTGACGAGGAAATTCAAGGAAAATGAAGAATTTGCGTTAAAAACCAACGAGAATGAAGAATCAATGAAAATATTGGTGAAAAATGAATGTCACGAGGAAGAATGTGCGCTGATCGAGAAAATTTCTATGCTCAAAAATGTGATTCAGAAACTGGAGAATGAAAATAATTCATTGAGGAACGACATCGAACAAACGAAAAATTCGGCGAAATTCAACGAAACATCGAAAAATCACGAGGATTACGAAAATACGATCGAAGAATTGCAATCTAAGCTTCACAATATTATCGAAGAATTGGATCTCAATGTCAAAGAAAATGTGGAGATGAGGAACGAATTAACGAAATTAAATTCAACGAGAGAGGAATTGAACGATGCGCAATTGAGCCTCGAGATCGAGATTGAGAAGTTGAATGCAGAGAAACGCGAACTCGATGAGAGCGTGAAAAATTTGCGTTCTGAAATAACGAAATTGCAAGAAAAAAATGTCTCTCTCACCGAAAAATTGAAGGAAATGACATGTAACGAGGAAAAATCAATATCAGACGAATTTTTCGAAAATACAAGGAATGAGAAGAAAAACGTTTCATCGGACGAACGATTGACGAATCTTGCTGATAAAGTTGCCGCTTACACCACGGAAAATGAAGAATTGAGGAGAAAGATCTCACAATTGGAAAATCAATCGAGCATGAAGAATCTCGAGGAGGAGCTCGAATTGGCGCGACAAGTCATAACGAAGGAAATAAAAGCGCTGAGACCGTCGTCCGATATTAATCGTTACAATGAAAAATCAACCAGCGAACTCTTTGAATTATTCGTAACGACGATAATGTCGAAGGAGCAAGAATTAATGAAATCGTTGAGCGATAATTTCGAGCGTGAGAGACGAAAACTCGAGGACAGCAAGAGTCAGAGCATAGATGCGGAAAAACGGGCGATTCTATGGGCGAAAGAGCTCGAGGCGGAGATCGAGAGAACGCAGCAGGAAGTGACGAATCACGAAAAGGCACGCGCCGAGTTGCAAAAGAAAATTGATAATTTGGAAAATGTAAGAAAAGAACTCGAGCACGAGAGACAAATGTTGAACGAAAAGATGCATTTACTCGAAGTTGATTACAACACGCTGCAGGCTGATCTCGATAAATCGCCGGAATCACGTCGTAGCGCGACGTTCAACGTGACCCAGGAAAACGAACGATTCATGCGTGAAAGTGTGGAAACTCGAGAAATGGAATTGAGCTCGAAACTACGAACGGTTGAGAAGAATTACAAGGAAAAAATCGACGAACTCACGAGTATCGTGGAGTACGAGAAAAATCGCAATATCGAACTGACGATCAATGTCGAGGGTCTCGAGGCGAATGAGCGACAATTGAAGAATATCGTTGACATGAGAAGCAACGAGATCGCGAAATTGCGCGATGAGAATGAGAGATTGGAAAACGAGCTCGCGATCATCACCGAATCACATCGACAATCGTGCGACGATAATATCGATTATAAACGACAGATCGACGAGATAACGTGCCTGTTGAAGGCTAAATGCGACAAATTGTCGGAATACAAAACAATGCTGGAAACAATAAGACCGGAATACGAGAATCTCAAGGAACAGGCGTCCGAGCGTAATTTGAAATTGGAAAAATACAAGAGCGAGATCGAGTGCGTGAGAACGGAGAACGAGAGAAATATATCGTCGTTGAGAGATCGTTTGGACGCGGAGGAGATCAAGTGCTCGGGTTATCGTAAGCAATTGGTCGAAATGGCAAATAGAAATACAGTTTTGCAGACGGAAATCGTCGAGCTCAAGACACGTTGCGAAGAGCTCGAAATAACGAATGGAAAATTGTCGAAATCAATGAGAAACAGTACATCGAGAGTTCGCGCCGAGGCGGAAATCGAGGAATTGCGAGATCGCTGTCGCACGTTGGAGATTAATTTCGAGGGTGCCGGTAATCGTATAAACGAGCTTCAGGACATTAAAACACGCCTGATGAAGGATCTCGTCGATTTGCGAGTCACGTACGAAACTACGAAAAACGAGAACGAGGATATTAAGAGCGCGATGTCGTCGCACAGATCGAGCGTCGCAGAGATGATCGAATTGCGAGAGAAATACGCGAATCTCATGCAGGAGAAAAATCGCACGGACTTGGAACTCGAGGAGAAGAGATCGCTGTACGCACAGATGGAGAATAAAATTCATCTTCTCGCGAGTGAAAACGATGATTTGCGAAAAACGAATAAGGAACTCGACGATGAGATGGAGGATATCGTCGTGCACATAAACGGTTTGCGAAAGGAAAATGCCGAGCTCGAGAACAAATTGTTCACGATTACCGGCGATATCGATAACTCGCCGGAAATGATCGATCAATGGAAGAGGCACAAAGAGGAACTCGAGGAACGCGTTAAAGTGTACGAGGCTGAGATTGCAAGCTTCAAGAGCAGAGAGGACAAATTTTTGCGCGATAACGAAGCGGCCATGAAAAAGATGGAATGTTTGTCGAATGAAAATACGGAATTACGTGGCAAATTGTCGAATTTCGATCGTGGCGATAATGTCAGCGGTTGCGAGAGTACGAGAAGCTCGAGCCCAACGATCGAGGCTATTCGCATTGACAATCGTCGACGCAGATCGCGCAATGATCTTTTTAACATGAATCGTCCGGCCGAAGTTTTCGCGAACGATAATGACAACAATGACGAATGTCGTTGCAACGCACTCAAGCAACAAGTCACGAAACTCGAGCAAGATGTTGCCCTCAAAAGAGCCAAAATATGCACCCTCGAACTTGAGATACAGAGTGAAATGTTTCCGTATATGAAAAAATGCAAAGATCTCGAGGAAATGCTCGCCTCGTGTACGAAAAAGGTAAATTTCCAGATTTTTACAAATTTCCTTATACTAGTCTGAATTGTTGTCTGAAGAAATTTCGCGAAAATCGCGTTAAAGCGTCAGATTTTCTAAAAATTGTAATTTTTTAAAAATTAAAGTCTTATTCTGAATTGACAAAAATGTCGAGATACCAGGCTAAAGAGTGTGAAATTTTATAAAAATTTATCGAGATATTGGGATAATTTTTGTTTACTTTGGAACATACTTTTGGGTATTTAGGACTATGAAGATGTTTGGTAAAAAATTTGGTGAAAATTGCTCGAAGAAGTCTGATTTGGTGGAATTTTTAATAATAAAAATATCATGAGAACAAGTTTGAAAAGACTAGAAAACGGACACGTATTTAATTTTATTGTGATATTCGAGGGTTGAAAAAATGTATATTATTAAAGTTTTAGCCATTGAGAAAACATTTCGCCTTCAAAGCGTATTGTTGAATTACAGTATAAACAGTTGAAAGCGGAGATGCGAAAACTGGAAGAACGAAGATCCGAGGAAATGTCGTCTGAATGCGAGAGGTGCAGAAAATGGAGGGCAAACAAATGTGATCAAGCGTCACAGTGCATGCCGGAGAGCAAACCGATTTGTATGAGCGGTATGAGCAGTGGATTCGTCGAGGTAATCCGATTTCTTTCTTCTTTTCTTCGTCAATGACGCTGCAAAGTTTTGTTTTTAAGAATTGTTTTGTGCCCTTCAAGATTCCTGCATCTGCATTTTTTGGTTTTGGCTGAGCATTAACCTTTTTTGTCCCCCCCATTCGATTTGCACCTAAAATTAACGTTGTTTTGACCCATTTAAACATTTGACACCGTGTATGATTTGAGCGGGCATTCGGGGAACTAAAAATTCGAGACCTTTTCTTTTTTTTCCCTCAATTTTCTAGTGGCCGATATTTTGTTTAGGCCTGGTGCCACAAACTTTAAACGGACTTTAAAGTTTCAACTTTTCTATCACTCATTGTCGGTTAATTTTGAAATTTTTTTTCGCTCGACGCGATATACTCAAAATTTTTGTAAATTCTCGAAAACCGTTTTTTTTTTCAATATTCTTCCAGGAGCACATGAAAATGGAAAAGTTGCTAATTGACAGAGCAAGGTTAAAAAATGTGTGTCGATCTCGACAGGAAATAATATTCGAACTGCAGAAACGGAATAAAGAATTGGAGAAGCTCGCATACCCACAAACAACCGATGAAAAATCTCCGTCGAACGATTCCTCGACAGTGGCGAGCACAGCTACAAAATCCGATTCTTCGCACAGTGCCAGACGGTGAGATAATAAAATCCATCAATGTCATTTGGTATTCATAAAAAATTTTATATATCGTTTTTTTACATGTATGACGCTTTAATTTTTTTTTAAGTCTTTAAGCATAGGGCATGTTTTAACTGCAGCGTAGTGATTTGAATTTACAACGCGAGTGCAATTTTTTTGTTCCAAGCAACATTTCACAATATTTGAATTTTATTCCATTTACATATATCGCTATTTTGTCGATCGCTTAGATTTTGGTGCTTGATTGAAAAGAAACACCCCACGTATAAAATTACAACAAATGACGATTTTTCTTAGGGTGCACCGGCTTCCACAAAAATTCGCTTTTTCCTAATGCGTATTCAAAAAAATGAAAAATAAATTTCAATAAATATTTCATGGATTATTCATTTTCTTGACTGAAATCAAATTCACTTTTGATTCGCGCGGAATATAAGTTGGACATTATATTTCTCATATTTCTATTTGCGGGGGATTCTCGATTGGACCATGTATTTTTCCTACCATGCTTGTCATTACAATCATTATCTAGATATGCGTAATTTTTAGTATCACTAAAATCGAACAAATGATTAACTAAAAAGGATAAATAAAAAAAAGCATTAAAAATGCTCAAGTTTACGACCTGGTATTTGATTGACTATTATTTCTTTTTACTTATTATCCACGCGACTATGCTCGAGCTTTCTTTTATCTCAATGATTTGTCGAGATTCTCAACAAAATTTCAAATTCGTACCGGCACAATCTGCACGTTCTGGAATCTAAAAAAAAAACACCTATGCTTACGCCAGTCAAAATCGGTTCAACAAGAATGAGAAATAAATCTATTCAACGAATCTCACGGATCGATCGAAAATTCGTATAAGTACCCGATAATTTTTATCTCCATCTTTTCACTAACGTTTATTTTCCGTTCTTTATCTGCAGCTTTCTGTGACGCGCATGATTTTTCTGCCGTTTATTAATCTTCGGGAACGCATGAAATTTCGAAGAAACGCAAAATAGTAAATCAAATTCATAAATATAATTATCATTACAAAAACAAAGGAGAAATTAAATAAATGTTCTTTCACAAACGTTTCCTCATAGACCAATGAAGGAAAATGTACCGGCCATATGGGACAACCAAAAATCATCATTGTATTCCAGACGCGACTGGTTCAACTAGTTCAAAGTCATGTTTTTTTTTCTCTCATCCTACAATATAATAGGGGCAAACTATATTATAGTATAAAATTTCACATCAGTATTCTCATATTACTGTGTATATAGACTTTGTATTTTTTTTTTTTTTTAATTCACACGTGGAAGAAAAATATATCTATAAAAGATTAATTGTGTCATCGGATATAATTCGTGAAAATAATATCGACAAATAGTATGTTGTGTAACGAGCGAATGCTGAATAGTAAATGAGATTTGTACTAGAGTACTTTTAACGAAATTCCATGTGTTTTTATTTAACCTTTGAATTTTAATATTGATTTTATCAAAGAATGTCCGGCGTATTAAAAAAGATTGTAGATTAGAAAATTTTATACCGCATTGAGTGGTTACGCCACTCTGAGATTTTCGAAAAAATAAAAAAATTGGTATTGCTCAGATTTATTATTTACACTCTAAATTTTCAAAATACGGCTAATACGAGTAGTACAGCGTGTTCATTCGTGAATTTTTTACATTAAAATAATTCTATATACACGCAAATAGGGGCGACGGTGAAAGAATAGAGGAAAGGGGCGGAGCAATGCGGCTCGTACCGCGTGCAAATTGCCGGAAACATCATGGGCGGTGTACCGATAACTGCACCGAAAGTGGGCACAGAAGGTCATTGTAGGTCATTCCACGGCTTCATGAGTCGCGGTAAGCTTTGCTTCCACGAGATTTGTTGCATATAGAGGGGTTCCAGTGTATACTTTTATCGGATTCTATCTCGATGGTGTGAGATGAGATTGGAGTTGGGGCTTGAATTAGGCGCGAGGTAGGCTGGAAGGGGAGGAATAACGTGGCGACGCAAAAACCCGTTTGCGGTCGACCCGTATTGCCCCTAATATGTAAGACCAGGCTGAACCCCATTTCCCCGCATTTTCGCTCTTGTGAGTGCCAGGGGTGAGAGCGAGAAATTTTTAGCCTACCCTTAAATAAATATAGTAAAATTGAGCATAAAATTCCGACAAAAACCCTTTTTTACA
>JABMBS010132173.1:0-19583 GCA_018491695.1 Lissonota sp. PSUC_FEM 10030012 | reverse complement strand
CATAATGAAAAACCTTCATCTACGTTTGTATTTATTTGTAACATTTTTCACGCAAACTCATGATTTATGGCACAAACATTCGTAAAGACCAATCGCGCGAATAGTTTGTTGTCAAATTTCAAGAGATTCACCTTAATGACATACATATGAATGTATAAGAATATTTAATGAAAAAAAAGACTACAACTACGAGAAAAGCCCCAAAAAATGTATCTTCCCTGAATGAAGAAAATTTTAAACTTAAGCTTTAGGGTAACGTGACAGTGGGAAAATTATTCGATGGTATTCTTCGATCTTTCTTATGGTACTCCGAAAAAAGCCATATTCAATGAACCGGCGATGATTCTTTTCGAAATACTATCCCAGATAAAATTGGAAAGTGAAGATTACCATCGGATCTTCGCCCATCGACCACTACGTTGTGTCACTCGAATCTCAAAAATGATACGTATTAATCGAGGGTGTAACTTATTAAAATACTTACAAAGAACAAAAAAGCACGATGTAACTGAAAGAGTAAAGTTGAACTACGACTTGGGAGATAAGGATTTCGTTCATTACTTCCTTTTTCTTCGAGCATAATTTACGCGCTTTACGATTGAATTATGCTATATAGTATTGTCGAAAAAGGAACAATCTGTGTTATTGACCGAACTGCACTTACCGTACGAGTTGGTGAAATATTTTCCAGGTTATTTACCGATGGATGAGGAGAGACCACCACCGCGTTGAGACTGTTACCATCCGTCGAGCTTTGACAAGCGATGAAAATAATTACCCGTTGTCCGTAAAACGTGTAAAAACCATATTGAAGCGCTACATTAGTTGGTCGATTCTCCACTGGAACCCGTAACTATTCTACATCTAATTTTTTACTTTTTTATTTTATCTGGTAACTGATTATTTGATTCTATTATTACGATTGTTACAAGAAAATTTAAAAAAAAATGCAACAAACTGTCAATTTTCATGAAATCGAAATCTATATTTAATCTTTAGCTTTTGCAGTTTAGCTTTTCATTTTACTTCATCAAAGATATTTCAAATTTCATTAATGAAAAAAAAATGGATTCATATTAACAAGACAATATTGAGCGCCTCATTATGCAGCACGAATAAGCATATTTGTATCCGGATAAAAAGAGCGAGTGTCGTAGATAAAAAAAGAGCGTCTCTTCTCACTCGTAACCGTAACCCGTGAGCCATAATAAGCGTATGTATCCATTCCCAGGGCGAACCGCACGGTCTCCCGAACCGCCGGTGTGAAATTCGATGCGATATATATCGAGATGTGCGGGGTGCCCCCTTTAAAGCCATGGATGAAGAATATTCTCTCGTTGTTTATATCGCTACGAAGTGCCCTTACATTCGATGGGCCTTATATGCACATCTTCGTTGATTTCTTCGTCGCTTCTCTCCGCGCCTTTCTTTCTTCCTCCTCGAAATGTTTTCATCTTCATCTGTAGCCTTCTCTCTTGTTTCGACGTGCCTCCACTTTGACCAAGGAAAGTGAGAACAATCCACGAGCGATTGGTACCGGTATTACATGCAACGCGCGAACCTTCTCAGAGTGAAAATGGTCGCGCTTGAGGCTAATTTTCTACGTATATTGCGCCCTCCTCGATCCAAGATCGTGCGAATGTGGCACTCGTGTATACACGAAACGAAGAAGTTATTCCTTGCATCGCCGACAACGGCGAGAATCTCATCCCCGAGACACACGGTTTGTAAGTGAATACCCGAGAGATGAACTTACAACTCTCGTCTCTCGCTCGCTCACACTATCGTTTTTCACACAACGCACGTACATACAAAGTACGTACACGATGAAAACACGATCGTGAAACATTATATGTATATTCAAGACGCGTAAAAAAATATGTATATATCCTGAAGTCTTGGAAGGGTAATAACATTGCACCTGTATGGTTGAAATAGCATGAGAAAAAAAATTCCCCTTTTTTTTCAATTCACTGATTCACGCGAAAGAGACGCCAACACTTTTGCACGATGAGTAAGCTATACCTGAGCACGTAGATGTGATTTTCCTGATGGAAAGATTTCTCTTGTAAAAAGGTGGAGTCTCCAAATATCGGAGCATCGAATTCATCATCATCATCATTTTATTGGTGCTTCGATTTTTGGCGAATCAAAAAATTCTTTATCGCCGCCAGTGAAATGATTGTTCAGCCTGAAAAAACGAGATGTAAGCACGAGAAAGTACATAACGCGAGCAGCGATAAATGTCGGTGCAACATTAATCGCGATGGAATTTTTTTTTTTCTTTATTTCTTATCGTTTGCAGAAAATGAAACGTTTCTCACCGCGATGGATGATATAAATGGGCTCGCAAATTTCATATTCGTTGCGCTGTTTAAACTCTTGGGGTAAATGTGCAAGGTAAACGTTGGTTCGGGCGTATGCCGAATACACGGCTCTGAGAGGCTCGATACGTTTATGGAGCATCGGTGAATTTCGTGATAAATGTCGTGAAAGCTTTCGCAAGAGGTATATATACTATAACCGATGGCCTTGCTCGTTTCTCGCGATGTATACACGAGAACGCCCTCTTCGACTTCTTTTTCTTCTTATTCTTCTTCTTCATCTTCTTCTTCTTCATTTCACATTGCACACGCGCAATGATACACCAGCGTGTGTGCGTAAATTCGATATACAGTGGATCACTGTAATTACACTCTGTGCGTCTCGGCGTTCCTTTCCAATAGACATCGACGCTTTCTTCTTTTCAATTAAAATCACCAGGATATATAGACGAAGAGGTAACAAGGATCGTTAACGATCAGGCTTCTTCTCGTTGCTGCGATTAACCGCAAATTCTCGACGATGATCGAAACACCCAGGAGCTCGCCCAGGAGCATCAAGGATGCCAATTCGTTGACGATAAGCCTGTCATGATTCTGAAAAAATTTTACCCTCTTAATATCACATCTCGGGATATTTTCAACGATTTTCAAAAGTTTCGAACTATTTTCATTAGAATTATTCTCACCGTCCGTCGACAGGAGATCGCTTGCCGAAAAAATTGACCCTTTTTGTCCATTTTTCGCGATTCAACGCAATTTTCACGATTTTATCGATTTATCACTGCAGAAAACAACAGAGATCGTTGCCTTTTCGGTGAAGGATTCTCTAAAATTTCGCCTTGTCTCAACGAAGATGCCACGAAACCCCGATGTTTTGTGTTCTTTTTAATGAACCTTGGGGGAAAAATGGGCGAGGATACGACGAAATTGCTGTCTGGTTTTTTCCACGTCGCGACGTGAAGAATCAACCCGAGTGCTTCTGTAAATCGCACTATATACAAAAACCTCGTATACTATACGCCGCGGTAGCGACATAAGCACACCCGCGATTACACCGTAATCAGGATACACCAATTTCTCTCCGACTTGAGAAGGGAACGAAACCGGCGTTTGCACGCATTCGCTAATTCGCATGGCCAGGAAAAAAAGACGATCGTTAAAAATTGCACAAAATCAAGTAAGCGAATACGCACAAGGTGTCAAATAGAAAAACAGCTTTATTAATGCTTTATTAACATATTTTTACTATTTTCCCTAGAAAGATTAATATTTTGCTTTATTTCCATTTCACCTTGGCCAAAGTCACTTACGCTTTGGATATGAAATTTGTAGATCGAAATATCGAAGTCACTGCGGCTTCTGATCTATCTCTAATCTCCAAAGAAGAATTCTGCTCTTCCTTACCGCTGGAGATGCACTTATATGCTCGAGCGCGTATTCGATCGAAAAGCATACAAATATGGGTATGAGAATGGGTATTCTATTTGTTGGAAAACGTAGAGGCAATTTAGATGAAGAAGTAAGAAGAAACAAAAGACAACGAATCGTTGATAACCGCAAATGGCGATGAGTGACGTAAAAGTACAAGGCGCGAATATAAAGGTAGTGGAAAAGATAAGAAAATATCCCGATCGCTAAGGGGGGTTTGGTATTTCTTGGTTCTCGCGAGGGAACATCGAGCGATGATGAGGGAAAGAGGGAGATAGTGAAAGAAAGAGAGAAGAGAGAGTCTTTGGCGTTCGTGAATCGCTCGCGGTATACACGAAGGCGATTTTCTCCCTTCTTCTTTCTCGATCGCTTGCTCGCTCGGTCGCGAGAGTAGAGACCTCTTTTTTCGTCGCTTCCGTTCTTCTCTCGAATCGCGACGAGCGAATCGAGGCGCGTGACTAGCCTCACGATGAGTCCCTCAGTTCGCATCCCCGACACGCGTGCTCTCCACCACCACCATCGCAAGAACACGACGTGGATACCCATGAGAGCGAATAAGATCGCCCCATCAACGAGACTCAGATAGTTCTTTTACTGGGGTACAGCCCTGTTCACCTATGTGCACCAATATCATCTTCTTCTGTTTCTTTGATGCTGGCATTTCAAGCTCGATGGAAGAGTATTTCAGCCCTTGGGCACGTAATTCTAGCATTCTGAACGAAATTATTGGAAATGGTGTGGTTGAGAGAACCGAACGAATCGGGCGTTCGTAATGGCAACATAAATAGAATGATTTGAAGACGGAGAGGTGTAAATAATATGGTATTTGTTATGTTATTTTATTTTTTTCTATTAAATGCCTCTCAAAATTTGGTAAAGTTCCAATCGAATCCTTTCGGTTCAGTTTCAACGGAACTTTTTGTGCGGCAACCCACACTCAATCATGCAAGAAAGTAAAAAAGACCGATAAGATGAGTGATAAATTTGCGCAACGACGAGGCTGATGATTATACTCGCGTGAAGGCGTTCGCAAAAATAAAACGGTAATTCTGGAATGCACGAGATAAATAATTAACCGCAATAAAAGTCCGGATAAACGTTGCTAACAAAAATCGATTATGGGTAATCGTGTGTGTCGGTAATTTACCCCACGAGCTTTGGAGGGTCGAGGGAGGGATAACTGCCAAGGGAGTACGAAGATTGCGCGATGATACGCGATGTCTTTTGGCAAACAAGAAAGAACTCCGAGAAGCTGGAAACAAATTCATTGATATCATACACTCTGGCCACAGATACGGATAGAATTATTGAGATAGTAACAAAAAAAGAAGTAAGGCTGCAATCACCAACGCGGCGGCTACTCTATTCCACGTTCAGCCTCTCTTCGAACGATATAATAATACGGCTGATAAGTAGAAGACGATCTCGCTTCGTTCCTCGCCTTCGTCTTATCCCGTTTCCTTCATCTTGCCTTCGTTTATATTTCAAATGAGAGCATCGTTAACCGATCGTCGAAGCATCACCGGTTTAGAGTGTCTTCGTGGAAACTAATGGATCGCCCCTTTCCACCTAGGTAGGCGAGGCGCCCCTTCGCGATTCAAAGCTGAAAAATCATTCGTGTCCTTTGGCTTCGCGTCGTATGCTCGTGTATTATGGAGGGGACCATCGATAAACCGACTCGTAAAGATATGCACATCGGGTATATTGCGAACAAGAGATGTAGTGTGTCGGCTCTCACTTCAATGCTTGTTCGTGTGTGTGAGTAAGTTGCCCGCAGGAACTTTTCCACCTCTGTTTCTCTCACCTCCATTCCCTCGCCATCCCTTTTTCTCGTATCCCTCTTCGTTTTGCCTCCCTCTCACTTATTGCACAAAATATACAATCATTACTTGCCGAAGTAACGACCACCAAACTCCCCTCAAATATATCGACCTATCATAAATATCCTTTCCTGTTAAATCCTTCGGTTGGAATCCTCTACGCACGTACACATCTCAAAATCACACCATAAACATTCATATATATGTATACACATTATCTTACGCACCTACGTTTCAGAACGACGGAAATAAAAAAAAAAGAAAAATAAGAGAAATAAAAAATTAAGGCCTCGCATAGATTTCCTTGCGGCTCGTACACAATTATATATACACATATATACACATTTGCACTCCTTTATACCTCTCGGCCCCTCTGCATCACTTCTCGCGCATCCTCTCTGTCCCCTTCGCTCATCTTCGTATTCTATTTTTCCGCGAGGTCCTCCCGTGTGTTTATCACTCTTTCCCTCTTGGCAAGACGAAGTGAGAGGGAGAAGGAGCGAGAATCTCGTCGAGTATGGCGATCGCGTATCTCCTGGAGCTCGCTCACCATCGGGAGCTAATTGCCGTACGCGTGTCGTTTTTTTCTTCTCGTTTTCCCTATATATATATATCCCTTTTCCCCTGCTACGTTGCTCCCGACTTGCCGTTTACATACACATACACACTTCTATATGTACATATACATATATATTATTCTCTCTCTTTCCATGTTCCCCCTTGCCGTCGTGCAAATTTCTTTTTAATTGTCGTTCGGAGATCCGCACGAGACGAGACTGCGGTAGCCACACACGGAACATCGTCTGTACAGAAGTTGGCGAATGCGCGTGCGCGAGCGCGGGAGATTCATCGAATTCTCGGGCGTCCCACCAGGCGTCGTTGAGTTACAATTACGATCCTCGAGAAACGAGACGCTCACGGCCATAGTTGGTTGGGAAAATGTCATAAAGAAAAATCCATGGTTGGTGCATAAATATTTTGTACACACAGTCTGTTTAAAGATTGTCTGGTTGTGTGAAAAATAATAGTCTGTTCATGGCGAGTCATAAAGGGTGTGTAGACTTAAAATTTCTATTAATTGATTTTCTATTACAAAACTTGTTCAAATCTAACTAAAATTTTGTTTGACATATTTAAGAATAATCCGCGGTGAAGAATCTTCCTTTTCTTCAAAATGCACATTTGTTTTCTCCAAGCGATTCATTACTTCCTGTTTCTAGAACATTCAATGAGATTCAAATGAGAAAATTTCAAATTCATATGTTTTCTTATATGTTTTATCCGTTACAATTGTTCAGAAGAGCGGCGAGAGAGAAGTTAGATCGCTGAACTTGTAAAATCCGCATCTTAGCGCGTCTCATTCGCAGGATTCTCGAATAGTACCAAGTTACCATTGGTTTACACATTAAACGATCATAATACCGTGTTATTACCTTTCTAACAATAAGTGTGCGAATAGCTATTACCCTCAGTGTGCTTTATTCGTTGCGCGGTCGACATCGTCGCGGCTCGCAGCACTTCTGGCTTTAATCGTATACCTTGCGTAACGAGATGACGAGGTGACTCGCACGGAACGATAACGAGACAATGATGATATTACACCTGTACAACAATGAAACAAACAAAAGCGTTACTGCAACTGCCATACGGTTGTTGGTCAAAAATCTTCTGAATCGTGACGGATTTTCTTATTTCTGGCATCATGCACACTCGTGACTTGGTCTCGATCACGAGAAGGGAGATAAACAACTCCAGAACAGTGAGAAAAAATGCTGGGCAAAATGTTTTAAACATGTACAGGACAGAGTTGATGAAGAGAAACCGAACCAGAGAACTTTTCCTGTCTCGTGTCTGGACAATTAGAAGCGAGTCGCTCGCGACTCGACGCGTTGAACGAACCTTATCTCGACGTGTACATTTATCGCTCTGCTGCTTCGATTCGTTCCTCCGGGACACTGTCCCCTTCACCAAATCCTTCGAGATATACATTAAACCTTTGCTCTGTATATCTTTGCAATTTTTTCGCCTTTTTGTCAATGATTGCAGTGGCATGCAAAACACGTCGATGACGACAATTGAAGATCCAAAGATCTAAAGGGTTTTAATCGACATTAAAAATTCTGTCGGTGCAGTCCTATGATGAATAATTCATCGCAATTAGCAACAGAATTATAAAAATGATTATTGCCATTGAGAAGAAAGCATCATTACAACGACTCAACTTCAATTCACGAGGGACGAAAAATCTCCACATATATGTATACCTTCTGTACTTGAGATTCGAGCAACAAAGTTGACAACCGCGCGGGTTTCTTATCCAAGAGCGATTGATGTATACCTTCGGGCAAACGATAAGGAGGAGGATGTCGCTGGTCCACCGTGTGGTATCTTCTTTGCGCGGTCTTGCATCGGTTAACGCATTCTGCCACGCGCAAGGTATCCCCACTCGGTAAGAATCAGAGGTTCTCTGCAAGGGGGATAAACCTGGCGTCATAAAGTGGGAGCAAGGCAGATAGAGATAGAAAGAGAGAAAGGACTAGAGCGCATAAGGATAATCTGAGCAAAGGAATGAGATTCGAGCCTAGTCGATGATCTCGGCCCGTCGAGAGGCACCTCAGTATACGAGCCTGTGTGGTGCTCGTGTGTGTCACATGTGAATTTGTAAAGAGGCATGCGATACAGCTCGCTGTTTTCCACTGTTGCTTGGTTTGCTGCGCTGGTAGGTGAAACGCGACAGTATAACGAAGCGAGATACAGGCAGGCGCGAGACGGGAGCTCAACGCGAAAGAATGTCAAATGATGATTGGTCATCGCGGTGGCCAATGGGTCCCCGACATCACTACAAGCACAGGATGGTAGGTAGGCATCGTGTATGATACGGCGCCGCCTCCTGGAGATCACGAGGCCCCTATGGGGTAAAGAATCGCGTATATACCCAATATTAGCAGTGCAGTCGAGCATTTTCCTTCACTATCGGTCGAGCATTATAGCGTGTATGAACTCGAACGAACATCCTTATCTCGTTTCTCGACACCTTATCTGGCTATATTCAATGTCATTGATTCATCTTCCTTCGCTGTTTTCTCGTTAAATGATTTTCCCCACTAACTATGATATTCGCCAATGCTCCATCCTTCAATCTCACGTCTACACGCTGTATTCCATCCTTCGGCTACTCAAGCCTTTGATCTTCCTTCTTCTTTCTTTCTCCTCATTGACACTTCAGATCGTTGTTTATTTTTATAATGATTCCCTCCTCTTAATATTGGAACTGAGTTCTTTACAGTGTCCAAAGCTTAATGGATTTTTCCTCTTAGCGTCATACATCGATTCTCCGCATCTTCGATCTCCGTCCATCACTCTTTCTTCCATCGGTCCAATCTCCGGATCCGATCATCCAGAAATGAGACGAATGCATCGGGATGAGCTGGAAAATACGAGTTATATAATAATAAGATACCAAAACGAATGTGCTTGAAGGTTGGCTATATGGGTGATATCACGATAGACAGAAGTCGTGTAATACCTTTTGGTTCGTCAGCAATGAGCCAGCATCCGTGTAAAACTCTGGACCCCGTCGTGAGCGTTGTATCGCGGTGAAATGCATGTTGCTATGTAACGTATGAGAGATACGTTACCGGCTGCACCAATGTGCACCGAGATTAAATTCTTCCACAGCCACACGCATGATCCTCACTTCAGTCCGAACAGGTATTACATCCCAGAAATATCTATGTACCTCTCCGATACCATCCGTTAGTAAAAGCTCTTGGTTAGATATCGTTAAACCTACGAAGGTTGTTTGCCCAACGTGTTTTAGACTTGAGCTTGTGATCGCGTGTAGCTCGGAACTACTGTTCACGGGGAGTATATTCGCGTCTATTTGTGTATGTGCGCTCGCTCCACTCTTTATAAATCCCTCTCTTTCCTCTCACCGTACGTGACGGTCATTCGGGATCGACCGATAAATAATTACCCTTGGCTACCTCGTTTCTACCCCTCCTTCTCCACCTCCGCGTCCTTATCCTTCGTTTCTTCGCTCTTCTTCGCCAACTTCACTGGTGGATTGCCTTCTGGAGCCAACGCCACCGCCACCGATGAGCTTCAAACGAGACTCCAGCATCCTTCGTTCAACATTTTTCAAAGAGAGTCCAGGGACCCAAGGGGTATCGGAGATTGAAAAGAAGAAAAGCAAAATACATATCCTCAATCATGCGTTTTATTTGTCAAAATTTAGCGAAGTTCGTCACGATTTAATTCAGAATAACAATCTTTCACTTTGAAAGAATTTTAAGTCTCTATAAGTGCAGGAACATTTCTTGCAGATCTGATGGGAATATAAATATTGAAAAAATTTATTTTCGTTAAAACGGTTGACATTACCAAACAAAATTTTGCTGCATTTAGTTGGACACGAAATCGTACTCGATCGATTCGACGGTTTCAAACTGTTATGAAATTCTTCCATCCTTTTATCCTGCTTCTATATTTAATACGCAAAATGATGTGAAGGGGTCGATTTTGGTGACCTCGTAACTGCCGATAGTCTCTCATTTCTCCGATGCAAATTCAAGCCTGTTTTCGTTCAACGTCCTTATTGCGATATAAGTAGAGACGAGAGGAGAATCGAGTTGTCGTGAACGGTGAAAAACAGGATTCGCCAGTTGCAAGCTCGTCGTTTCTTTGATCCGAGGCGCATTATTTGGCTAATAATAACTTCACCGAAACCAGGAGTAACCGTTTTGAGCGCGTGCGTTTGGGTTTTATCATCGAAACGGGGCTCTAAGAAGTTCCGTTTGACCGGTGTGTCCGGTAAATCTGGTTTTCCCACGGGAGGACGTGTGCCTTTACGAAACGAGTAAACGTCCACGCGAGTATCTTCCCAACGTTCGCAATTATGCGTAACGTGTGCCTTACGACGAGCACGAATACCGCAATTTTCAACGTTCTTGACGCGATGCGTGCATCCCGCGAAACGCTTCTCTCATTGTTCACGTTTCTCGTGTGAGAGAACAATGTTCGTTATTGGCCCTTTTCTACGCATTATCCTGTACGTTAGCCAGGACGCACACTGCACGCCAAACTGGAAATATAATCTGGCGGTTTTGCCCTCGACGAATGTTAACGACGAAGCATCACCATTGTCTAGCATAACTGCAACGACGAAAGTTTCTGAAAGAGGCCGAGCGACAAGGAGATGTCAGACAGAGAAAACACCACAGGATGACCAATGGGGAGGAGCTTTGTGGAAAGAAAGATCATTGAATGGTAGTGAAAAAAAATGAACGGTGCAAAAAGCGTTCGTCGTAGAATAGTTTCCGATGTCTACGTGCGAATTTTCAAAGAAATTCCGCCACGATCGCGAATGGTCAAAGGACAGTCCGAGGCTCCGGTGAACTCTGGCTCTTTTTCACCCCCAATCAGGTTTTCGTTCCCACAGTTCTGAGGAGCCACCAGGATGCGTCCAGTGGCAGCCGAGAAACATGTGGAAATTTTTAGACAAGGGGGATAGAATTTAAAAAAAAATGAAGAACAAACTCGCAACCCCTGGATCGATGGTCATCGCGATGGTCATCGTTCTTTCCCGTGCTTCCTAGGTCTCAAATACAATGCTCGATCGCGACTATGGCATTAAAATGGTAGATTATACTCGAACGATCCCCCAACCAGAAGAGACTCACCCTTAACAAAATAAAAACCTGTTTTCGTTTCCTTGTCTCTGCGCTTCGCGAGACTTCGCAATGAGGGGAGAAATCAGAACCACCCTATAAAGAAAAAAAGATTCACCGACACAGATTGCCACTTGTATGATCGAGAGACAAGTTCCTCGGCTTTCATCGGGGAAAACTTCAGGTGTACAACTTCGTAGTGCAAAATGACCAGACGTACATTTTTAAAAATTCATGTGACCCCGGCACACCCTCCTCCGAATAGTCATTGTAAGGCCCTAAAGTAAAGAGGTCCCGACTCAGGCAATTTCTCGTTGACACGGTCCTTCGCCCTGGCTATGCCAAAATTCCGCGCGATGAAAGTGTCCATATGATTCCAGCGGATAATCGCGCGGTATTATATTCGAAAAACCGGATTTTAGGATCGTCATTGCTATCCTAGCGTTAATTTATGCTGATGGCTATCCGCAAAGAAATACCGCACGAGGGCTTTCGCACGAGGGATGAACGGAAAGGTAAAAGAGTGCGGGATTTCAGTGCGAACGAGCAAGAGGGAAAGTGATGCAGAGGTGGCCGAAAATCGGACCAGACCGCGCGGGGTGCGTGTACGAAGGATATACACGTAAGGTCGGCAACGGGTGACCGAACAGTGCGCAGAGGATTCCCCGTGAAAAATAAAGGGTGGAAGGAAGAAGAGAGTGAGAGAATTCAACGTGGCACAATTCATGGAGCAGCGAGGGGCAAAAGGGCAACCTGATTGAAGAAGGAGGGGGCAAAAAAAGGAAAGATACCGGTCAGCTGGCGGGATGACCCCCGGAATCCGGAAACTTGCTAAACCGGATCTATTGGTCAGTTTTACGCGGTACGAAAGTACAGTCCCGTTTTACGATGCGTATACAACGAGGGTGTGTTTGCCGTACGTTAATGTGTGTGTCTGGTACACACTGGTCAACCCCCATCATTTTAAACTCGGTGAGAACTGGACAGTAACTGCACTCTCAGCGCTGCTCGCCGTTGTTGAAGAGTAGATGAATAAAAAAAAATCATAACGAGCAGAAGAGATGGAAAATAGATTTGTTTTTCTACCTGAATTAAATTGCATTATAAAATAGCGAATATAAAATTATACAAGGCTCAAAGGAGAATGTTTTATTTCGGTATTCGTTAATTAGATTCACAAAAATATACGTTTATGTGTCCAAAGATTATCGATGCGACGAGGAACGCTAATTAAAATCGCTCTCTCGATTCCTCCGCCATGCTGGCTATATACTTTGTATATCTATAACTATATAGAGGTTCGTGTGTGATACACAACACTCCTGAATCACTATAATACTCACTACGATGTATAAATTGCGCAAGCTATATATAGTTGCCAAATTTATGACACTCTGAATCGTTGAACGTTAATGGAGCTGATTTCGAAATACATGAAAAATAAAATTACACGCTTACGATCGATTTTCCAAAACATCAGCATAATTTTGAATCTCAAGGTCTCGCGTAACCCATTTAGCCTTAAAGTTCACAAATGTCCGCATTTTTTGCACAAGATTTTTTCTTCATTTGAAGACAAACTCAGATAAATCATACTTGAATAGAGTTCTCAATAATCTGAAACCAAGAGATGTCCATTCAAAATTAAAAAAACAAAAAATGATAAATAATTAATAAATCAGTGAATAAAATAATAATATGCAAATTTAATTTAAAAATCAATCAAATACCACAAATCAGAAAGGTATAGGGGAACATGGGGCAAAACGGACACTTAAGAAAGGAAGCGGTTTTTATCGCTAAGCACATGGTCTTTCAACTATTTTCAAGTCCCAAAATTGATACCCGATCTTAGTTTTCCGAATTTTCAAAAAAAAAAAATCCGGGGCAAAACGGACACGCAATCTCGGATGCAGAAAAATCGATACTCGACGATTCTCGATAATACAGGCGTTCTAATCCACTTTGCCTGAATGAAATATTAACTCGACAAGATAAACGAAGATATTAAGCCAAAAGATCGTCCCTCGGATGGAATAAGACAAAAATTGAGTGCCTAGAAACCTAGGCGATAGAAGTGAAACTTCCCGAACCTCGGCAACATTGACACATTATATAACTTGAATAAATAACAAATGCCTATCCCCTCCCCTTTCGTGTCGTTTTTTCGTTTTATCGGAGTTTTGATTTACCCCCAACGAGCCGTAAGAAGTTTCACTTCAAAATCGAGTTGATAAAAATGTGCTAAAATAGACTATCCCTTTAATTGCCATCTCCGTCGGAAATTATTGAGATGATGGAAAATGTTTTCCCTTATTACAAATATAAAATTAAAAAGTTAAATTTTCACGAGAATATAGTTGAATTCCGAAAAACTATAAAAAATTTGGAAGTGTTTTTAGCGGTAACTGTTTAAAGTTTCTCAATTGAAATCTCCAAGAGATTGGAAGCACTCGACATTGCAACAAACTCTTGTTTGTTGAGAAACACCGAGCTTACTTTGATACGTGATTCGCGCTTTAACGAGAAGCTCAGAAGGTACGAGACTACATTCAGCCTAAAATATATTTATATTTTTCACCCTCCCGCACTTTCTCTCTCTTTCTCACCAAAGTTGGGAAAGTGTTTGGGCGTTTGAATGTATGAAAGTGTGCTAACTCGAGTGCAGAGGAGTCGTAGTATTCCCACTGCAAGTTTGAGCTTATTTGGATTTCGATGCTGCACGCCCGCGACCTAGTTTGAGTACACATTCGCACATTTCTATTGCACGGACCCACATCTTACTCTACACAAATATCCACGACCAAAAACCCGTTCCAGTCGGGTTAGTTTCCTCACCTATCCAAGTTTATACCGCGGGTGGTTTCTCTTCCATTTCGGCCCTCGGGATACCCAAACCAAAATTTTGAGCTTTAGTTTCTCACGATCGAGGGAAGGAGGAAGAGTGAGATAGAGAGGAAGGAAGAGATAGCGACCATGAGGAATGAAGATAACGATCTCCGTTCGACCGTATATCAGATATATATATATCGAAAGGATCAGAGCAGCGAGCCACAACGATTACAACATCGGAATTTGGCGAATCCAACTCGCGTTGCTCGGTAGCTGACTGACCAAGAACCATTGCCGAGTTATCACTACACGCGCCCAGGATCTTCTCCCTTTCTCTTGAGTGGTTCGTAATCCTATATCCCTCCGTTTCGGCTTCGGCGTTACCACGACCGATAGCTTATATAGTCATACCGGGACGTTGAAGCTTCACCGACTCCAACACGAGATTGCAAGGCAACATCCCTTTCACGGCAATACTTCTCAAACTCTGACATTACTCTCCTTCAAAATCCATTTTCAAAATGAACGAGGGTACACATCGGTACTGAACGGTTTTTGAAAATTTAACACTTCAATTGATCGCTTTCAGGCATCAAGTCACTTGTTCGATTGGCAACGCTTTGCAGACGTTATTTTTCAATTTTGGTTCAGGATATACTTCTCCATTTCTAAAGGGCCTCTTTGATCTCTGTAAACAGAGAGCACTTGCATCTAACGGATGAAAAATTAGGCAGGATTATTTGAGATAGCGTTTTGAACCAAATGAAGGGTCGAGAGTCAAACTGTATTTTCACGGTGATCAGTTATGCGGCGTTGGTTCTAATACTATCGGGAGCAATAATTCATGTGACTTCGTCGATCATGTGGCCTGGGTGGATAGTTGAAATTCCCAGACATTGGCCGAGGCGCCAAACAAAAGCCCGTGAATCGATCCAAACGTTCAATTCTCACCTCGTTTTCGCGATTCCGGTGCGATGCCTTCCCTTCCCTTGCATACTCATGCTGCCAAACTTTCAGCGGCAATTCATAGCTGTTGCTCATAAATCACGATGTATTCGCATTCCTAAAAAGCAGTACCCATTGTTTTTCATCGATGCTGGGCGGTACTGAACTGCTAGATGCCGTTATTTGCTCCATCGAGACGCCAATTGGAATAGTCAAGTTCGAATGTGCGCGTGAAGGTAGAGTTGGAGCATCGAACGTCGATTATTATCGAATTTTCCCTACGAGAGACCGCAAATGACCGGATGCTCGTGATACGGGTTATCAAGGCTGCCCGACGTGAATGATGAATCGAGGATTCGATAGTCGGCTACCGAGGCGATCAACTTGGGGGCCAAAAAGCTCCTCGCTCATTTCACTTGGTATCTGCGGATGCAGATATCCACCGGTATATTGATAATAAATAAACGAAGTTCAATAAATCCGTCGCTATAATATGATATCGGTATTATAGAGCTAATATCCAATTGAACGTAATGAGGTCTTTAGCGCTAACGATTTCTGGATATTGAAGCGGAAAAGCCATTGTGAGGATTCGAATTTTTCTCTGCATTTTTTCAAGAGTAGGTACCACAACTGGTTAGGCCCTCATTAGGACCGGTGTTGCATCAGCTTCCTTAAGAGATAAATTGCTAGGTCTTATTCTATTCATCAATATTTTAGGGTATGCATGAGAAGCAAAGAGAAACCGCAACAAAAACTTTAAATATGGAGCCATAGACTTTACAGATCGATAGTACTATTAGAAAAGTTGGAAGAGAAGGTAACGTATTACGCGCAGTGATAATAACAGGTCTGGGCGGAACTCGATTATTCGCTGATGAAGCCGCTCGATCACTTGAGCCTCGACCAGAGGAGCAAAATGAGAAGGGATTTTGATAAGGGAATGGTGGAGGAGTGAACGCGAGACTCGGGATGACTCGGGGGTAATCATCACGCCCGTGCACGCGTTACCATAATGTGTCGTATATATAACTTTGGTAGTGGAAGAGATTCGTGACGGCGTCTGAAAGTACCAGAGAAACTTTGATGGCAATATTGCCAAGTTGGGCGTCTACTGGTTAACTCGTTCCAGAACGAATAGATGATAGGCTTATACACTTTGCGTGTATCGTATGTAACTGTTTCAAGACCTTGTCCGAAGACAGAGGGACTGATTCAATGCGATATTTGACTTCATCATAATATATTAATATTCTTGCATCAGACTATAACGTATTATGAGGGAAAACGATCATCTGTCGCATTTTACAGTCACCAAGCTTTTAATTTTTTCAATGTGGACATAGAACTCAACGACCCTCCAGATAAAGAACAACTTGACGATTGGCAGGCAATAAATCGCGACCATTGTTCCCACCTCGAATCAAGCTTGACTAGCTGGAACTGCGACTATGGAACTATTTCTTCCTGTGACTCGGAATCCCTTCTTTCTGCCAGGATGCTTCCTCCGTCTCTCCTCTTCCATCATCCAGATTCTAGCGTTTCACACCGCCGAAGGTGCTGTAAAATGTACTCTCGTTCCTGAAAGGAGATATCGCCTGGAGCGGTTTTATATAGAAGCACGGAAGGACGAGCCTTTGTTTGTACACGACGATAGACTTTTGTTATAGTACATTGTGCAGTACACAACAGTGGTAAGCGATATATCGGTAGATGCGATGGTGGTGTTATCACGAAGATGCGAAAAGGTTTGATGACACTCTTGTCCTAGTCCTTCCTTTTTCTCGTTCACCTGTTCTAAAAAGAAACTACGCGAAGTACCTAACCGTACGGGGGATCACGATTATAGCAGTGCCATTGGCGTTTCGCTGAATGATGAAAGGGACAGAGGACAATCCACGGTTTAACACTGCGGTAGAGGGCATATGGTAGTAGGTGGCCCATTTACTGTAACGCACAAAGCTCGGCCACGGGTCTGTACACACGGACATGGACAACACACTCACACAAACCCACAACAAATGGGTATGCATTCGCCGTATTGTAATACGTAATATGTACAGAGAGTGCGGGTTTACTGCAGCGGAAAGTTGTACGCGGATCGCACAGGATAGGGGTATAGCGGTGGGTTCAATGTCGGTCCTTTGCCTCGCGGGTATACACAGAGCGAGGACGTCCCAGTATGTATATAAAAATCCAATCTCATCTGAGCTTAGGGAGTAAGAGGGACGAAGGTCGGAGACAGAAAGACGTACGAGAAAATAGCGTTACTACGGCAGGAGAAAGCAAGTACGGAGTCTCTCTGAGGAAGATGGAGTGGTAGACGGAAGGAGATGCCAGAGGGGATGAGAATAGACGGAGGAAAAAGGGAAAATACCAGAGAATAGAATTGATAGAGATGGTATGAGTATGGCCGGGTCCAGAACGGGGGAATAGAACAAAAAGAAAGAGACATTTAGTGGAGAACGTTGTAGATTGGTAAGGCCTGGCAGATGTTGCAACTTGGATGTTTGAAAGTGGGCGCATGTGTGCCACTGATACGTTTCACTACAGGAATGCAGTTCGCCATACCGTTACACTCGTAGCGTTTTCCATTACAATGAAATTACATCGCTGAAGCCAGGGTCTACGGGAAGAGAAGTTGGGCGTCGTTAATACCGATTTCCGTATGTTTAAGGAGAAAATCAGGATGGTTTTAGCAGATAACCATTCAGCCAGAAGCCAAAAATAGCTGCATCAGACGATTGTGCTCATTTTGCAATGTTACTTGTAAAGTTGTAAATCCAAGTCCCCAGCTATTGGAGAGATCTTGAAAGGAATCTCACGCCGACCGATGGAAATTGTCTGATGAGTTTTCGAACTCTCCTGCAATGATCTTCCGATATGATTGAGTAAAAAGTGCTAGCCATGTGACATGTCCCACCTTATATGTCCACTACTCTTGCCTGTAACGTCAGAACATCTTCATGGATATTGGCGATATCTTGCATTCATAAATCTTGTTCACAAGGGAAATTCCACGAAGACGACTTAATGAGTAAAGTTGGGTCCTTTCAACCGGCCTCAAGTGCACCACATGCCTAGATGCATCTATATCCGTATACGCGGAACTCCCAACGGTATTGCTACTTCCATATTAGACGAATATGAGTTTCTCTCGGGTTCGTCAGTATCATCTACCTCGCCAAACCCCCTATAACAGTTGAAGCCCACCAAAGCGTTTCAGGTGGCATACTCCTTCCTAGCTATTTTCTCGGTTTCATTCATCCCTTATTCCTATCCTTCGTTTTATCCTACGGCGCATAGACGGATATCCATGTATATCTGTGGAGTAGAAATACTAGAACGATCCAGCCAACAAATGGACGCCAGCGGACAAACTGAAGAGGCGGCAAGGGATAGGTGGATGCTACACAGCATAGGGGCAGCAACACAGAACAGAAGAGAAACAAGTTCGAGGGATGGATACGAGTTGGCGGCTGTCCAAGCAACTCTGAACGATTGGCTACGCCCGCCATTACGCTACGGCCCCATTGCAGCTCATGCAGTAATATTTCGATCGTCCCTCACACCTCTCTCTATAGAATGTTTCTACGAAGCAGAGACTCCACCACCATTATATATGCATCTACATGTATTTGCCTATTTGTGTATAGGATCAATGATAGTATGGATTCAACGGGACTACATAAGGATACAGAAATATGTGTCTGTGCTCGTTTACCGCGAATACTTCGAGGCTCCCAGTCATATTGATCGGCGGTAACGATTAATTGCTTTCGTATAGCCCATTCCAATGAATACGAATACGATTGCCAACCCACCGACACATAGTTGACGATGACTACCATTTCTACCGTGTCTGGTAGTCTCTGACCCCAAACGACGACGACGTCAAAGGTGTCGCGCGATATTCGCTTCCCTGCTCCCTTTGCTTCGCTATCTCCATGTGCTATTAGCACTTCCGATTAAACTAAAGCTTTTTATTGGCCGCAATCACCGATATTTATATTAACCTACGAACGGTATCGGTTAAGCGAAGGAAGGCTGATGTTGTTTTTTCGACCGAATGCTTTCAGGTAAAAAGTTAGTCTTTTTTATCTTTGAATCTTTAAATAAGGAAACGGCCTTGAAAGATCCAATTATTCATTTGTAGACTGAAATATGTTCGATTCTGCAAGAATGTTGTAAAGATTCGGTAAGAATTCATCGGTCTGATTGAAGGATCCATCAGTTCAAAAGTGAATCGATAAATTCACCGCTGCTTCAAAAAGTTGATCGTCAATTTCCTCTACGACAAAGCTTTCACTTAATTCTCATTCAAACGGTGTCAACCAGTCAAACGGGTCTCCTTGCTTTGGTTTTCAAATCCAATTTTGTCGATTGTTTGCACGCGAAGCGGATTATACCACCAAGAATGGACACTAGTGATGCCGTCGAGACGAGACTAGTTTCGGTCTCGTCGAGACGAGACTCTCGACGAGACTCGTCAAAATTTGTAACATTTAGCGAAAAAACGAACGTCAACTCATTTCCAACGCCATTTCATTGCTGTTACTCTTTTT
>JABMBS010132172.1:0-14169 GCA_018491695.1 Lissonota sp. PSUC_FEM 10030012 | reverse complement strand
TGGTCAGTCCTGAAAGTGGTGAGATTAATTAACTGTATATTATTATTCCTGAGATTATTCATAGGGTTTGTTCAATTTTTTCGGATAATTCGCTTAAACTATTAATCGAGGGGCTATTCACTATAGCACACGCAGCGTACAAGTGATTTCCAAATGAAATTGATTTCACATTATTTCACTGATTTCGAAAGTCATGTGATTTCACGTGATTTTAAGCGATTTCATATTGATTTCAATCATCTCTGAGCGACTTGATTCTTATTTCAAGGGATTTCATCGATACTTTCGTAACGTCGATTTCGTGCAAATTCGTGTGATTTCCCGCGATTTCAATTCTAATTTCGTACCGAGGTGATTCAATGATATCACTAATGAATAACCCTTGCTATTAATGTTCGTATTGCCGACGGATATTCCGTCGTTGGTGTATAAAAAATTTTTTCGTATTTTCATTCAGGATGGGACGTATCGGTGCAAATAGATCTTGAAAATTTGCCCGAGGATTGGGAGGGTCTTGTGAAAAAAGTTAGTCTACTCAAGAGGCACTGTTTTGCCAGTGTTTTCGAAAAGTATTTTGACTTTCAAGAAAAGTACTTTGATTCACCGGACGAGATTCCACAATGTCCAAAGAGAGCCGTTATTCACTATCGCGATCAGGAAACCATGTAAGATCGATTGATTTGTTTGTCAAGTTTTTCTTTTAAATTTTGAAATTGAAATTGTTTTTTTCTCCTTTAATAGGTATGTCGAGGCTAAGAGCGATCGCGTTACGGTAGTTTTTAGTACGATATTCAAAGACGAGGACGACATGATAATTGGGAAGATGTTCCTTCAGGAGCTCAAAGAGGGCAGACGAGCGAGTCACACAGCGCCGCAGGTTTTGTTCAATCATCGGGAACCACCGTTGGAACTTCAGGATTGCGATGCCGCGGTCGGTGACAGTATCGGCTATATAACTTTCGGTAGGATATTGCGTAACATAAAAATAAAGAAAAATTTCAACAAATAACAATATTTCATAACAATGATGATAAATTTTTCTTTCGCAGTACTTTTTCCTCGACACACGAGCAAGGAAGCTCGCGACAATACGATTGATTTAATTCACATGTTCAGAAATTATTTGCACTATCACATCAAGTGTAGTAAGGTTTACATTCATTCGAGGATGCGAACTAAAACGAGTGATTTTCTCAAAGTTCTCAATCGTGCTCGTTCACAGCCCAAGAATACAGAGAAAAAAACCATTACGTAAGTTTCCACGAGAGATCGTAAACTATCAACTCGCGATCTTTCGTTTTAATCTGTTTTAATCTGTAATAATATTATGAAAAAGTTGCCAAGTTATTTTCATTTTTTTTCTTTCAAAATTCAATATCTCAAAATTCATTACCCTATATTATTTTTTCATACAGAGGACGAACGTTCATCAGAAAGGAATGAGGAAGAATGAGAAGAAGTAGCGTGGATTGCAAGGACAAAATAAATCAAAGAATGTAAGAGATTAACAGCAAACATATGTCGGTAGAAAAAGAAAACAATAATTGATTGACCGCTAGAAGCGTTTTAACAAGTTTTTCTAGCGCTAATCACGAATCTACGAAGGAAAAAGAAATGGTTCATAGAATAAGTAAATTGCCAATTTAACTCTCTCTCTCTCTCTCTCTCTCTCTCTCTCTCTCTACCGCTCTTTCGGAAAAAAAAATTTCAAGATAATTCTCGGCATTCGTAAATTTCAGTAATACAGATCACGCAAATCGGTAGATTTACCGTACTTAAAAAAAATACAATACATTATTTTCTTCATCCGTTTCTACTATCATCTTACGTTGGAAAAAATTCAAATGGCGGCGGAAAATTATGATATACGATTGTACGCAGTGTACCTCGATATGAAATACAGGGTCCTAGAAAATGTGTATCCGCATGCCAGTTGGAGATACGAATTTTACATAGATATAGTGGAGTATAATAAAATAATTTTTTTTAAAGCTTTTATCAAACATAATGAAAGATCGAGTATCGTTCGTTTAATAATCATCGAAAATATTAAAAATCAAGGATTTTTTAATACCAATTGATTTTCACAAATCGCAAATTCCAGACGTCATTTGGACTTTCAGTATTATATTTTTGTTTTTTTTTTCTCCCCATCTTCTTTACAATTCAATTCTCTCACTGGCGTGCAATCACGATTTTCGTCAGAACCCTCATATGACAAAGGGAGAGCGCGCTCAGCCATTCCGTGTTTATTCCGAAAATATTTTAAACGAAACAATATTCCAAATATTGATATATGATGAAGAGGCTGAATCAGATATGCTCGATGAAGAGAAACACATAAATTTATTCATTTTATTCGCGTCCCGATCGCATTTTTATCGGTAAGCTCAATCGGGAGCGTTAAAATTCGATTTTTTAAAATTTTTATGTATACAATTTTTCATTATCGTTCATGTTCACCAGCATAATTCAGATTACGGATTCGGTCAAGAGCTTCGAAAAAATTAACATTTCCATGCCGGTTGCCGAAAAAAAAGAAAAATGAACGGAACAAACAATCAACGCCTAGAAAAATAATACTGCAACATAATTGCATCGAATTGTTACAAGAAAATTTTAAAAAGTCGGGGTTCGTTGTGTAATTTCCAAAATCCTGTATCGCACTGAAACGCACGAACCCGTTTTCATCGTCGGTCATCGGTTTCATTTGTAATGAAATGAACAGAAGAGTAAAAGAAAAAAAAATTATGCAGAAACAAAAGCACTGCATGTATAATTTATATCCAATGGGATGACGAATGGTATTGGGAAAAAAAAAATTTCAAAATTCTCTAAAATCTACGAAAACCGAAAAAAAACACTACAGTTTGTCGATAATAAAAAAACACACACACACAATATAACGTAATTTCATGGACATAAGCCAAGAACCATAGAATATTGTTTTTTTTTTTAACAAAGGAGTATTTTTATTTTCAATATTTACCTAATGTATAAGATAATAAAAATGATAAAAAGATGAATATTTTCGATTTTGAACGATTGATTATTTTTCTGAATATTTCCAAGTTTTATCACAATGATGCAGAATCGACGATAAATCATCATAATATTGATCGATTCTTTATTAATATGGAAATAAAGTAATAACGAGGGAGGTCAGATGAGATAAGGGTGTAGAAAATTGGGTGTGCCGGATTAGAGTGTTCCGGGAATTTATTATAGGTGCCACGCCTTCGACCCGTAAACCACTATTCTAGCGATTCTTCTTTTTTTCCACTCTACTTTTTCCTCAGTTCAGTCCCATCGCTCACGAGGAATTAATATTTTGGAAACTTATCTCCCGGTGCGTCTATAAAGCGTGGAAAAACATAGCAGAATTTGTCCGAGGAAGAAAATGTTTTGAGGTTTAGCAAAGAAAGAAAATAAATATGGAAACAGCGACCAGTCCCACTCGGTCGTCGTCGTCGTCGTCGTCGTCGTTGTCGCCTTGCTCGCCGAATGAAGTGGCGATTAATTCTGGTGATTGCGTCGAGGATGGAGTTGGAAAATGGCTCGAGGACGAAGCACTCGCTGGTTTTCGTGTATGGCAATTGGCCGGAATAATTCTATCGATTATTCTAGCTCTGATCGTTGCTCTGTGCTGTTGCATAAGATTTCGAATACCCAGGACAAAACAGGATATCGAGGCGGATTACATAAGGAAAAAAATAACAAAAAATTTTCGGAAAGAACTCTCCAAAATAAGCAACACCGACATGGACGAAATGAATTTGTCAAGAGGTAAGAAGCGAAATAAAGAAGAACTAATTTATTGAAATAGAAAAAAAAAACTGTTTGAATAAATTTTTCCGTACTTGCCAAGTTCCGATGCTCGAAACGCGTCGTCCAAATGGTCGTTGAAGTACGAAACAAAGTTTGAAAGCATCGCCGCGTAATTCAAGAAGATTACCGAGGAGCGCCGCCAGAGCAGCGAGTGGAAAAGCCGAGGAAAACAGGCAAACGTAGCCCAATTGCGAGAGCATCTCAAGGTGTTCCGAAAATGCTCCGTCGTACTGTATTATGGAAAAAGAAACAAATTTTCGAAATTACTCATGGAATACCACGAAAGAAATGGAAAAAAAAGTTCAATCACACGTAACACACACGCATACACGATCCTTGATAATAAAAAGAAAAACACCGAAATTCTAAAAAAGAAGCGAAAGTATAAAAAGTGAAGAAAAATGTGTATTTTATATTTCGTGAATTGTGGATAAGAAAAATGAGTTTTCGAGTCTCTCGGATCGCTTTTTCGACAAGTATAATTTTAAATTATGATCCCCGAGATTTCTGCATCTGCATTTTTCAAAAGTTGGACAAAAATGGATTCGTCTCTTTTTTAATCAACATTTCAAATTAAAAAAAAAATAATGGCATTTAGATAATGAGCGGTAAAAAAAATGTTTCTTCGAAGATTTCTCTTTAAATTGTATTTTTAAAGTTACGATACTGGAATGTAAAACATTCCAGTATCTACATTTAATCCACCAAAAATGTTCCCAATTGCCAATTAATTTTTTTAAACCATTGTTAGCGAATGAAACAAAGTCGCTCGACTATTGTCATCAGTCTCGAGGATCATTTCGAATTTTGAAAAAGAATTTCGACAGGGTTCTTTACAATTTTGTTTTTAAAACGATTATTGTGGTCCCTTTTGGTGAACATTACCTTCTTCCTCGTCTGTAACTGCGCTTCGACGATGCGATACCGATTGATGGAGGACACGGAATATAATGTAAAAAAAATTGGTTAAAAAATGATTCTCTTCACCGATATAGGAGCACACGACGAGCACAAGGACAATATCGACTAGGAAAAAGAATAAAAAAGCAAAATCCCTCTTCGGGGTTTGAGGAAAGAGAAATATCGAATTTTTCTTCGTTGCCAGAATTTGCGAATTCTCTTTTATTTTTACCGAATTAAGGGAGCGATCGATGACTTTTGATGTTACGTGCACGTGTCTGTATATTGCCGTAATAAAAAAAATAACAACGATCAGTAATGGAGTGATGGAGAAAAAAATTAATTAATTAAAAACATTAAAGATAAAATTAATTTTTATTATCATTAATTAATTCAAATTAATCATAATAAGAATCGGTAATTAATGAAAATCATCAAATTTAATCCAATTAAATATAATTAATTTTTTTCAGCATTGCTTGATTGAAATTAATGATAATAAAAATCGATAAATATCACGATAAACGATGAGAAAAATAACAATGATTGAAAAAAGAAGAAAAATAAGGATTGGCGAAATCTAGATCAAACCTTGAAAGTAACGTCACTAAGTAGAGAATTAGCAGGGTGTCCTACTCTGTAGAGTGAACTTTCGAGTTCAGCTTGGCTGACGTTTCTCGGCTGTTTTATTCCCTTGGTAACATCGCTACCGGCAGCACCATCGTCCTCGATTTTTCCATTATCCTCGATATTCGGAGGATCCGAAGGATCAATCGACGATGCTTCATCGCCGGGTGCCGGTCTCGCCTCGCTCGGGCTCAGGGCGCCAAAAAGCTCAAAGCTCAGTCTCGCTAGACGCAACTGCTCGATCAGATAAGGTACCGCCGATTCCTTGAGATTGCTGATAACCTGACGAGCTATCAAAAGTGCCGCTAATTGCTGAAATAAAAAAACAATAGGAAACTGGATGTAATTTCGCATTTTGGACTCAACTAATCAATTTTCCGAAATAATATAATAAAAATAGTATTTAATGAATAATATTTATTTATTGAAATTAACGTTGATGTATATCGGAATGCCTGAGCGAACGTTGAGCTTTATCACTGATTTATTCGCATAGATAATGAGTTACTGACGAAAAAATCGACTTTTATTGAAGATAGAAAATTTTTTATATCGTAATTCGTAGTGGAAAAGCTGTAAAAGTAGAAACTGGGTTACAACTAGGTTGTAAATTTCCATACGACGTAATCACACGTCGGATTAAGCCTCAATGCAAGGATCGAGATCGTTTCTCCCGAGGCGAGTTCTCTTTCTTCAACGAGGCAGCCTCTTAATTTGCGGTCAGTGAAAGCCAGAAGTTCATCATCGTCGTGGCTTTAATTAATTCAAGACCGTGTACAGTCAACGAGACAGGATTTCACGCAAGACTTCAGCATTGACTCATCAGGGTCGTCCCTCGTGTATTCGCGGTGAAAGCTTTGATGGGAAAATGTTAAGGGGGAAATCCACAGTAAAAATTGAATGCAATTTTCTTTTGCATTTCTTTGAAGTATATATTATATTTTTAATTTAATTCAAAGCCAATATATCCTCTTCAATTTCCAAGAGAATCCACTCAAAGTCACGAGGCAAGCTCAAGTTTCGATCAGACACGTAATTGCATCGAAATTTCGCCAGAGGGAAAGTTTAAATCCTCGTGCAACTTCTAGAATACATCAACGAAATTTCTACGGTTCAATCAAGCTAATTTCCCTTAATTTTGTCGATAAAAAATCAACCTCTCACCAGAGTAATTGTTCACAATCCACCTTTGTCTCTGATTAATATGTGGGGTCAATTTTTGAGTAAGTTTTTTGTGTTTGTGTGATTTTATCCTCAGTTAGACATTTATCGTACTCACGTTGTTTCTCGATATCTTCGAGTGTATTATCGATATTCTCGATGATATAAATGTATAATATACTCGTATCTTATTTGTATCTTACGTGTATTGCTCGCCTGAAAAATCGTCTTCGTGGTGTCTATAAATTGAAAAAATTGACTAGCATCTTCATCGTACATTGACATACCTTCACAGAGTATTTTTCATTCGTATATGAATCTCTCACTCGGGATTCACCTCATCGTGCTTATAATAATAAACGCAAATCGCAAAGTCAGACTCTCACGTTCGCCTCGGAATTGTACATTGTACCAGCATCTTTTTGTATATATTATTGACTTAATTCGCGGAGTGGTATTTATTCTATATTTTGTGATTTTTCTAATTGCATATTCAACGCAGCGATTTAATCGTAAACAGACTTACTTCAATAAGGTTTTTTCTTCATCTTCTTTCTCAGTTTAGATTACAACATTTTTCTCTCGCAAGAAGTACAGTGTATTCGATATTGCGGGAGTATTATTCGTCGAATTATCGAGGCACTCTTGTCGTCCGGAGGGTGGTTTTAGGAATCAAACAACCCTTAAACTGCTCAAGTTTATTCTCTCGAATTTTCCCTCCATATTTATTGATCCTTCGAGAATATACACAAATTTTGTAAAGAAAAATGTATTTTTGCATATTTTTTTTAACAACAATGCCTGAAATACTTTCTTTACAAAATTTATTTATATTCTTGAGGAATCGACAAATATGTGAAAAGAAATTCCGAGACAAATGTAAAACAGATTAACCCTCAAAATCATCCCCAAAACTTTTGACGACAAAACTGCCTCGACCATCGATTCAAGGACGTTGTGAAAAATTTACTTTCGGCGATAATTCGTTACGAAATTTCTCGTAAATTGGCTGGAATAAAGAGGATTACGAAATCCGGATTTTTTTTTGTCACATTTTCCGGTCAATCGATAATTAGTGTGTCTCAATGACCTTGAAAGTAAAAAATTGTCAGATAGAAACGTTCGTAAAAAATTCAAAATTTTCTCCAGTTCCCGAATCTCGAATACACTTTACAGAGGTTTTCGTGTCCTCACTTGATCATTATACTCACTGCCGCAGGTGGCGGTGGAATCGGTGGTTCCTTAGCGTCTTCGACCTCCTTGAGCCTCTCCTCGGCTTTGCGCTCCTTGAGAGCCTTGAGTAATTTCCATTTCGAGCCGTGTGGACCCGGGCTCACTTGACCCTCCTTGAGGGTCGTATCCGAGCTACCGCAGGACGACGAATCGATCTTGATTTTCGGAAGACTGAGAGTAGCAGTTGTCGCGGTTTCACCGCTACCAGCGCCCTCGCGTTCTCCTTCAAGGACAGTGCTTTCAGAATCCCAGGTCCCGGGAATACTGACCGAGACCTCGCTAGGTGGTACACTTACGCTACCTTCGCGCGACAAAGAATCCGAACCCTGAAGAAGTCTATCACTGTGACGCAATGTAGAACCAGCGGAGCTACGACGTGATTGTTCTTCTTCAAGGTCCTTGTGCAACATCTCATCCTCCTCGAGCTCGTCCATCGAGTGAACAGGACTATCGGGTCCCGAAGTTTCGCCCGATGATCCCTCTTCCATCGTGATAACTTGCAAAGTCTTGTCCTCCTTCTTCGCTTCTTCCTCGTGTGCCCAAGTATGATAATCCGTGACTCTTGCGAAAACTGCTTCAACGCTCTCGGCATTTTTCATTTTTGGTACAGGCCTACCGTTCATTTGTGCATCGTGATCGTTGTAACGACGTTCCTTCGTGATCGTTGCATTACCATTTATCCTTGCACCTCTTGGCAACTCGTCCCTGCGAATTTCCCTCTTAATTTCATCGTCCTTTGGCTTTGCCTTCAATCGCAATTCCCTCAGTACAAATGACATTCTCTCCTTCACATCTTCGTCCGGTTGATAAGGTTCCGTGCCTTCAGGTTCCTCAACGAGGATTTCACTCATATCAGGCTCAACTTCCGACTGTCTTTCGAGTTCTTGGAGTTTTCGTAGCTCGTAACAGTACCATTCGTCTTCGGAATCGATCGAGTCCTCGGTACTTTGTCGTCTCGAGGATACTCTCGATGTACTTCTGTAAGAATGGGTACTTCTATTGTCCTCATCACCCTCGCCGCTTCTCGAGCCACCCCAAGGTATCTCCAGTGATTGTTGATGCCTTGGCAAAAATCTCGAACCACCGGGCACATGACCTCTCATGCTCGAGGCTGATGGACTACCCTCGGAGGCTGGTGCTTCCTCCGAAATGCTAGTCACTAATTCCGGTGGTTTCGAGCTGCCGGTTCTTTCGCTTTTTTCCGAGATCGTATCCTCGGGATATTCCTGACCTGGCTCGAGACTCTGCGTTTGATCGTCCTCGGATTTTCTATCACCACTGTTCTCTTCGTTCAATGCCTGATCATCAGATACCGTGGACGATTGTCTCTGTCGATATTTACCAAGTGCTCGCGATACGGCAAATTCCATACTGGCACCTCCCATTAACGCAACACTCGGTAATTTTGGTGTTTTCTCATTCGGAGCTTCGTCCGAGCTACCGGTGGAACGTTTAATGTCACCGACAGTTGGAAACATTGAAGTCGAACCACCGGAACCCGAGCCTGTGCTTTTACCCGAAGCTTCTTCCTCTCCTCCACCAATATTATCCGAAAGCTCGTGCTCACTACCTTCAGCTTTTCTTTGCTCTCTCTCTTTCGACCAATTTTCCTGAGCCACTTGTTGCTGCAATTGTTCTTGATGCTGTTGTATCTGCTGTTGCAACATTTGCTGTTGTTGCTGAAGATGTTGCTCCTGCTGTTGCAGATAATCTTTTTGCTGTTGAAAGTTTGCCTGCTGCTGTTGCTGTTGACCTTGTCCGGGTGATTGTATACCCTGCTGTTGTTGTTGAGTCGGTGGTTTTCTCTTCGTACTCGTGCGAACCTTTGCGAAGAATGGTGGATCTTGATTGATATCCGAAATAACGCTATCTTCATCCTCCGAAAGGCCACTTTGACGTCCACTGCTCCATTCAGTCTCCGATTGTTCGGGATCGGATAATGACTGCGAATGATGACTACGACGTTTAGCCTTTTGCAATATACCCGAAACAGTCGATACAAGTGTGTGTTTCTTTTTCTTTCTAGCGGCTTGTGTTCTGCCACGACCTCTGGAAGCTGCCATTTCAGCGGCGGATCTTTGTTGACCAACTGCCTCGGCTGGCATATCCAAATCCTCTCTTCTCACACCACCCGGCAACGATTGACTTCTGTGTCGTTTCGTTAAATGCAAATCGGGCAGCCAATTGCTCATCGAATTCATCGCGCTCTTCAGCGATGCACCGCGTCGAACCTTCTTTGTTATTTTGACTTCTTCGTGATCTTTGATGTCCGCTGATATACTGATATAACCAGATTGCGATACGATTACACTCGATGCGTCGTAATAATTACTCTGTTGGCTCTGCGATTGTGCGCTCGCCGGTCTGGTGACCTCTTCGTCTTGCATGTATTGATGCTCACGTTGCCATTGTCTCTGATAGCCATCGGTCAATTGTGCACTCTCTGAGCTCGTCAAGCGTTGATTGTACGGCTGATACTGTTGCTGATAATTCTGTGGATAATTCTGCGACGAATAGGGATGATGATACTGATGACTCTGATAGGCCGGTGGTTGGGGATACCTACGATCGGTGTATGGACTTTGTGCGTAACTACCGTCCGAAGTCAGTGATCTTATACTAGAGGACGTTGAGTCATGAGGTATTTGACCTTCCATTGAGCTAAGCCAGGATGAATTCTCATTGGTTTCGGTGCGAGGAAGATTGGCGCTAGTTGGATAATACGAGAGGGCATCGGTGATGTTGCCAGTTGGAAACATCGTGCGATACATCGCTGATTTGTAAGCATCGTGATTTCCCATACCTTCACCGTAAGACATAGCTCTAGTTGGTTTTTTAGCGTGCGGAAAATTCGCGGACATTGTAGCCTCGGCGTACTGAAGAGCGTTGTAGGCTTCTTGATAATTCGCATATTGATCGCTCGATTCAGGCTGAAATTCCGATCTGAAACCGTACGATCCAGAGTCACCGGTGTAGACACTCGTTATCACGTGTTGACGTTGACTACCGGCAACGGAATAAATTGCAGGCTGCTCAGGACGATACAAAAAGTCCATGGTACCGGGTGGTACCATATCATAAGTATGCTGTAAACTCTGTTGACGTGTGCGTTTCTTCGGACTTTGACAAGTAACAGCAGATGGTGCTGGTGGTGGAACAAAGTTGTAATCCTCCTTTGAACTCGGTGATTTAATGGACGCAAAAGGTTGCATGTGTTTGGCGATTGCTGGATAAGAATGACTTGTGACCGCTGTTACGAGATTTCCAAAAGCGTCACGTCCCTCGGGTGTATCGTAAAGTGGCTCTTGAGTCATAATCGTAGAACCTGTGGTCGTTGCAATTCCAGTCTCTGGAAGTGGAGGAATAGGACTGGCAGTTCTCATAGGTTGTGCTGCACTAGACATCAAGGCGGATCTTGCGTGATCCATCGAGTATGAAGTGAGCATTTTCGTGATGGAATTTTTCGGTGAACCAGGTGACTTTTCAACGTTACTCCAGCCACTCATTGACGATAGGCCAGAGTCCGATTTAGCGGCCACAATGCTGGCGTTGGAAGGCTTTACAACGTGTTTCGGCGAAATTCTAGGTGATTTGGGTGAATGAGGCGCACGTGGACTCAATCGACCCTGTTCGAGGGCAATAATTTTCTCGTTGTTCTTGAGAAAGCTCGGACTTTGTGCGCGTTTTGTTTCGGATTCTCTCTGTTCTGCGGTTGGCATTAGAAAAGCATCTGTTGAGTCTCTGGGTGCCGGTGGTGGAGGTGAACTTGGCGATGGACTCGGTGGTGTTCTACTCTCTGGGAATTCAAAGTTCAATCTCGCTGCACTACCGAAATAACCATCGCGACGAGTTCTAATGCTCTGAGCGCTGTGAACACTATGAACACTATGAACACTCGAGGCTGATAATGTCGGTGATGGTAACTTTTCCGTCGTTCCACTATAAATGGTCGGTGATGCGCAAGTCACGGCAACGAAACTATCCACCATGAGATCAGTGAGTTCTTTGTTTTCCGCGTAACCTTTCGCAAAATTACCAACGTCAATGGGAAGTTGAATAACGGGCTCGGGACTTTTTTCTAAAAGACTGGACGTGTAACCGAGTCGAGGAGGTGTATAAGTCGAGGATATCGAATCGAGATGGCTCTTAGGGGTTGAGCTGAGTCTCGGTGAAATTGAACGTGCTGTAAAGTCACCGTCAGTAGCTAAACCACTATCAGTGCTAACGCGCGATATCGAACGACCCGTTGATCCAGGACTCTTTGAGTAAGTCCAATTGTCAACGTCCGTTTCGGCGTAGATCTTTCTCAATTGTTCGTCAATGCTACTCGCTTCCTCGGCGAGCTTTGCCTCGGCCTCGGACGCGTATTGACGCTTCGGTGATTCCATTAGACGCGTCTGTAGTTCAATGAGATCTTGCGAGTCCTTTTGCAATTTACAGGTCAAACGATCGAGCTCGTGAAGCTTCTCGAGGGCAACTTGATCGAGAGAGCTTAGTCTCGACAATTGAGCGAGATCCTGCTCGCTAACGCAAGGTGTGTTGCCACGGTAACTCTTGTAATCCGCTGCGCTGAATATCTCACCCTCGTCCTCGTCCTCATCAATTTGTTGCTTCTCTTCTTTCTCACTGAGATCCTGTTTCATTTCTTTCTCTGTTTGCTGCTGTTGTTGCTCCAGTTGCTGTTGATTCGTTGATCTCTCGTTGTCCTTATCCTTGGTCGATGCTCGTTCGAATATAACACCGTTACTGTCAGTCTCTTTTTTGCCATTTGAGTCTTCAACGTCCTCTGCCTCCTCCCATATCATACCAAGTTGCGAAGTAGGCCTTGAAGTTTCACCGCATATAAGATCCTCACGATACGCGTTATTAAGGCTTCTGTAGAAAGCCTCATCTGGCATATTGGATTCCTCCTCCAGTGTTTCAAGGGCTTCGAGACTCCTCACGTTACGATGCATATCACTAACTGCTGCAGCTGCCGCATTACTGTCCTGCGTAAGTCCATGCATTCTCGCTAGTTCCTGCTGCGCTAGTTTCTCCCTTAGTACACTAGTCTCCTCGACTCCAATCGCTGCACCCAGACTCTTGGCTATCGCGTCCAATTCACCAACCGAACTCTGCTGAACGGTGAGGCTTTCTTCCATCACGCTTACAGGCTCGTGCTGACCACTGCCACCACCCCCACCACTACTATTATTACCATTACCACCGTTGCCATTGCTACTACCACCGGGAGCTCCTGGTCCACCCCCACCCGTGTAGAATTCGATCAATTGACTGATGACTGTTTGCTGCTCGTAGAGCAAACCCTCGAGTTTCTCAAGTCGCTCCCACATCTTGATGTACTCCTGACTCAGCAGATCTAGGGCTCGCCATGCGTACTTCAATTCGGTCTCGAGGATATTCAAACGCGTGCCAAGTCGCTCCATGTAATCGCTTATTATGTAATCAACGTTACCATCACCAGTGAGTCCGTAACTAGGTACCGCACTCGCCTCCGGTCCCGGACTCCCCGGAGCCGCTAAACCATTCATCTTTGTACCGTCCATCATTCCTTATTGTTTTTTCCTCACAAGGACTCTTTGTTTAGCTCGCGTTTCCTTCGTCTTGTCACCCTCTGAGTCTTCCTCAATCTCGTGTTACCAAAGCCTTAAATACTTGAAGTGCCCTGAGGGTGGAACTCTTGTCTTATCACGGTAACTTTCAGCTGCCCGAAAGCTCCTCATGATGAACAAGCATTTTCACGCAACGTCCCGATGACAGATGATTCGACGATTTATCGTGCACGATGATGGAATTAAATTTGACCCAATGGACCGAGAAGGAAAATGAATTTTGTCTTCTTGTCAAACACCAACGTCCTCTCGTGCCCGCCATTGGATTTCTTCATGACCTTCCCTACGATTCTGAAGGGCATCCTTTCACGTTCTCTTCATCTTTTTTTTTTCAACACGATTGTTCAAAATGTTTGCGTTTAACGCCACTATTTTTTTTTTTACACTTTTGAAACACTCAACAGTCTTTTTACCTTTCGTCCAGTTAATTCGTTAATTAGGCACTCTAACTGGCACGTTCCCCAACCTCGTAAAAGTCTGACATAATGTTGTAAAATTTGTCTGTGACATTATTAGTCTCATGAATGTTCCACAATTCGCTGATCATGCTGCTTGCGCTATCTGAAAACAGGTCAAAGACATTTTTTTTTCATTCTGATGGCAGAAGGGACATTCGCTGAAAATGAGGTTCACGCCGAACAGTTTCCATTGCCGTATCTTTGCTGCATTGTCATATGTATATAGAAATATATATGGGTCACTCCATATCAAATCGACCAATAGCTGGAAGCAACCCCTTTCAATTTCGATGAAATTTGGTCAAAAGTTATCTTTGATCATAAAACAAAGTTCTACTAAAGGAAAAAAA